>VCJN01000433.1:0-116166 GCA_006384855.1 Tetraselmis striata
ATGGAAAACGTTTCCATGTGGTGCAAGCAGTCTTCCATGACCCAACCGGACTGCACCGTCACCTTGCCTGACCCTGCAGTCATGGAGGGGAATGCCGTCACGCCCACGCCCACGCCCACGCCCACGCCCGAGGGGGGGGGGGGGGGGGGGTTACCTTTCGACTTCTTGGACACTGCAAACGAAGGGCGCAACCTGCGTCCAAAGTTGCTGGGTATCGGGACTAAAGCCTAGCGCCGGTCTTCCTGCTTCATAGCTCGGAATCCAATGTGGCCCTGCACGGTGACAAATTTCCTCCAGAAGTCCCTTCCCAAGCCAAAAAAACAGGTGGAACGGGGCGAGGGGGAAGAGGTTGACAATGCTGACATAGCCCAGGACCACATGCACATGGCACACGCCATGGCATCCAGTATTCTGCTTGGCCTCCGCCAGCCGGGTTGTGTTGAACGCACGCCGGGCAAGGTGCGTGATTCACTGGACAAGTCATCGCCTTCATGGACGGTTACCAAGCGAGCATCCCCGTCCGCATCCACATGGGGATGCTCCTGGGCAGCCGCCATAGCCTCCACAACCTGCCACGCCGACCAGACGGGTGCGTGTGATTCCATACAACCGAAGTTGAGTGGTGCCACCAGCACGCAGGCCGGGCCCACTCACCTCTGAACGCAGAAGGTCCACAATGTCACCGTCCTCGAAAACAGCGCGCCACTGGGTCGCCCCGCCGTAGATCTCCAACACCCACTCGGCAACGACGCTGGTTATCACGCCGTAGTGCCATACTCCCCGGAACTTCTTGGCGATGACCTTCATGTAGAAGTCACCGGGATCGCCTTCCCGTATCACGCCCTCATCGCGGGCTCCACGCCCGCCGGCGGCCACGCAGGCGCGTCGATGTCCATACCGTCTTCGCCAACGGGGTCCTCCCCCACGCCCATCACATCGTCCACCTTCGAGCCGCCGTCGTCCGAGACCGCCGCCGGCGGGCCGTTTCCGACGGCTGCAGCTACTCCTGCTGCCGCCCCTGTTGTTGCTGCTGCTGCTGCCGCCCCTGCTGCTGCTGCTTGTGATAAGGCGGCCTTGCGGCGCAACTTAGCCGCACGCTTCAACGAGTGGCTACAGTTCGGGAATTTTAGGAAGTGCTGCTCTCGCGCCATCTTATCACATGTGCCCGTCACGTTGCCCCGGCAGTGCTTGCATGAGTACACGCCATCCTTCGACACACTCGCTATCCATCCCTTTGCCGGCATGCATGCTGCCGCGCGCGGGGGGGGGCGGGGGGGGGGGGGGTTGAGAGTTGGGGTGGATGTAACCCACCACCGGCACGCAACACAGATGCGAGTGCGCGGCTGTCCGCGCTTGATTCAGCGGTGAGCGGCGGTGACCGTGAGGCGACCCCGTACTTCATGCGCGTGCTGGGGCGTTACACAATCATCAGCAGTTAGGGCGGCGGCATTAAAACGCGCACCTACGAACACCACCTATCGCCTACCACCTACCTTACCACCTACATCCGCCCACACCTCCGCCCGTCGTGCCGCACATCGCCGCACACCGCGGGGTCAGCGATGTGCGGCGATGTGCAGTGAGTGCGTACATCCGCCTGTACTTAGCCCGGGTGCTCCGCGTCGGCGGGCGACACGCGAGCCCGCGTGCGCATATCAATTTGATGAACTTATGGAAACGAGAAATTCATATAGTACTTTACAGGTCGCGCGCGATAGTCGTCGCTACTCGGTATGAAATCCACGTCCCTCGTCCGCCCCGTATCGTCCCCGTATGTCGTCGTTCGTCACCAGTAGGGCACATTTACGTCACATCTGAATCTCACAGTGCTAGTCTCACAGTATACTACACGACATTACCACGAAGATCACTTTTGCGGCTTCCGTCGTAGCTAGTAGGTAGCACACTACTACATGTACGCGGGAACATAAGGTAAATGGCCGTGTAGATGTGTATAGTCATGTAAAATGTAATGTATATGTATAGTCCACATAAATGTCATGTAATGTATACATGTCATGGTAAATGACATGGTAAATGTCATGTAATGTATGGATGTGCTAGCTAATGTAAATATAATTACATGAGCTAGCAGCAGAAGGCGATGTCGGAAATCACCAAAATAAAAGGCAATCAGAAAGGTCCTCTACATCGACTGCGGGGTGGAAGCAGTAACATGAGAAGACGCAGAGTGGGCACGAGCACACGCATCAGACTTGGCCATCTGCACACCGACAGAGAGAATGCCGCCCAGGGTACCATGCACGCAAGCCGAGACCCGCTGCAACAGCCCCCGCCGTGTGCGCGACAGGTGACGGCGGAACTCAGCAGGTTGGCCGGCGACAAAGTTTCGAAGTGCCTGAACGGATTGACCACGAAGAAAGCAAGAGGTCGGGGCGGAAGAACCGCCAGGGAAGTTGCGCACAGCCAACAGCACCGCGAAGATGTAGACCACAGTCAAAGCGGACTTCCCGAGTCGGCCGCGGTCCTCAACCACAAAAGGGTAGTACCGGTAAACACCCTGCACTGGGGCGGAAGACGCCCGGTCCGCTGCCAACTTAGCATGCTCCGCCTCGGTCGCCGCGATTCTTGGGATGCACCAGCGGGGGTCGTTGCTCCAAGTGGGGGTCGTGGAGGACACGCACGCGAAGTCGATCATGTAATCGCACGCTGCCCCTCCCCACCCCGCAAGCGTCAGGTCCGACGGCCGCGAGCGGTCCGCTGAACGCAGCCCACTCGTCTCAAGGGTCAAGTCGCCGGCTCCCGAGCGGTCCCGGTCAAGCACCGCCCCCGCATCAATTGCCACAGATGCCCACAGATTCTTCAAAGCGGTATGCATGCGGTGCTTGTAGTTCGCTACGGGGCATATGGGTAGATGATCCACGATGAAATCCGTAGCGCTCCGGTTCGAGCCATCCGTAGAGCGAAGCCATAAGGGATCAATACCACACGTTGGGCCAGGGCAAGTGACAAGCACGGAACCTCCGCGCGGGCAAAGGCCTAGTACCCGCGCAGCGGCGGCCGCATAAGCAGCATGGGGAATCTTGTAAATATAATAGATGTGTATAGTCCACAGGGCACAGGGCAAAAGGCAATGGGTTTATTGTAATATAATTAACCTTTTCTCTTGTAAATAAATTTAATTAAATGATTTTTGCTCTTTATATATGCTTTTAAACAATCGCTAAGAATCGGTATAAAATTAATTTGATATTTATTTACAAGAATTTTTTTATTTATATTTTAAATTTTATGCGTCTAATCGTAAATCTTGGATATAGACGCGCTAATCCATAAAAAAGTGAAAAATTACAGATTCTACTTTTTTTACTTGCGCTTTTTTTTTTGTATGGTATAATTTTTGTATATGTAATTTAAACAAAAAAATGGGGATATGGCGGAACTGGTAGACGCTACGGACTTAAAATCCGTTGATTGTATGATCGTGAGGGTTCAAGTCCCTCTATCCCCAAATACAATTTATCAATTTGTTAGTAAATATAGTTTGAAATTTTTTTAGGCACTATTTAGTTGACAATTTATATTTTATTTTATATAATATTCTTGTGGCGGGCGTGGCCAAGTGGTAGTGCATTGGATTGTGGCTCCAATATTCGCGGGTTCGATTCCCGTCGTTCGCCCTGATTGTGAAAGCAATATTAAATAAATATTGCACCCAGCCGGACTTGAACCGGCGTATGGAGGATTATGGGTTTGTCAAAAAGTGCCCCAAAGGATTAGTTAAAACTAAGGTAAAATAAGTTTATTTCTATAAATTTAAAAGTAGTAAGGTTTGTTTTACCTTCTGGTATAGATAAAACAATATTTAGATTTATGAAGAACTTTTTTTTGTCAAATTAGAAGTATAATTAAATTTTCATTAATTTATTGATAATTTGCATGATTGAAACAAAGTTTAGAAATAATTCAAACAACTTAATACTTATTTGGAGATTTTCGCTATGACAATTGCAATTGGTAAGTCTGACGAAAAACGTGGTTTATTTGATAAAATTGATGACTGGTTACGACGTGATAGATTCGTATTCGTAGGTTGGTCAGGATTATTATTACTTCCTTGTGCTTATTTCGCACTAGGTGGTTGGTTAACAGGAACAACATTTGTAACTTCTTGGTATACACATGGTTTAGCTTCATCTTACCTTGAAGGATGTAACTTTTTAACTGCTGCTGTTTCAACACCGCCGAACAGTATGGGTCACTCATTATTATTCTTATGGGGTCCTGAAGCTCAAAAAGTCTATTCAGGCGGCGGGGTTCGCAGGGGTGAAACATCCGCAATGATAACGTGAACAAACCGGTATACAACAAATACTATTATATAATTGCGCGCGCGCGTGCGCAGCTACCAGTACCGGGCGCGCGGCGCGCTGGGCGGCGGCGGTCAGCGGCCGCCGTGACGAAACTGTTGCTGACCGCAGAGACCATCTTTCCGCCAGCCGCGCCCACCCGGAAGACCGCGCCCCCCAGCGCCGTTGACGCGTAGGCCGGTCCCGGCGCGGGCAGGAGGGCAGGTATCCCTCCCCTGCGTGCCGATGAGGGGGGTGCTGGGCTCTCGGGCTGCCCGCCGCGCGCTGCGCGCGGGCAGGTGCCAGCGGGCGGCGCGAGAGCCGCCAGAATATAATCTGGCGGGGCACAGGGGGCTGCAGCCGCGCTCACGATGGCCCTTGGATCACCCCGACCGGTGTTTTGAGCACCATCCACACTGGAACATGGGCGGTGGCGGTGCGAGGGGCGGATGTGGAGCCGCGCGCGGGCGAGGCGCGGCAAGCCGCGCGGCGGTGATGGTGCCCGATTTTAGGCCAAGTCGGGACCCTTCAGAAAAAAATCAAAAATCACGGACTAAACGCATTTGAACGCCGTTTTGAGCATTTCCAGACACGGGTATATGGGTAACATAGTGCTGGTTGAAAGGGTGGACCTTGCTGTGGTGGTTGTGTTATGTGGGGATGGGGACCCGTGCCGCCGTAGCCCGCGCACCCCTACGTTATGAGTATAACATGCTAGTTGGAGCTCCACATGCAGTCCAACCCTCCCCAAAGGTCATCAATGCATGCCCACTGTATCATAGATGGGTTGCATGGTGTCCCTTTTGATTTTTCTGATGAACGACAAAGATGCACCACATGGGCGCATAGGGTGCGCGCGGGGTGGGCGGCCATTCTGCATCTGCACAAAGTAGCTATATTAAGGTCTATATGATGTGTTCTAAGTACATGCAGTGCTTTGGGGGGGGCATGAGTGTTGCATTCCCAGGTTTTGGGAGTGGCTGGCTCTTGCCGCTTACCCCGCGCCCCGCGTACGGTCAGCACGACCCCCCCGATATGATGCCAAAACTTTGACCAACAAATCCTTTAGCTAGGAGCTTGGATTGCTAGGAGAGCCAAGTATGGGGCTCATGCATGCCTAACCTGCAAGTGGTATAGCTGGTGTGGCGTTGAGCCCTTTCATCTGGTGACAAGGGCAGCTTGAATTCGTCAGTGAAGGCTACTGGGTTTACATGTACGGGTATTGCCAGTTCTTTGCCCATATTCCGGTACGGATGATGACGATCTGATATATGATAAAACGGAAGGGTTTAGAGGTCTAGGGTTTGAGGCGTTCAGGGATCGGGATGGCTAGTGTTTAGTGGCTTAGGGATTGAAACCTTTAGTGTTTGGCTGTTTAGGGACTAGGGGAGTGCAGGGTATTTGGGCAAAGTGTTTAGGGTTTCGATCTGAATAGCGCACTCGACGCGCCTTGACGTCGGGATTACGACTCTTCCCTTACTTGTTGCAATCTGCGAGGTCTAGCCGCCCAAGTTATTGCGATTTTCGTTGTTATAATTGTGCATGCAGTGTATGTGTGGAATGTGGATCATTAGCACTGTACCTTGTCGTGGTGTTTCGCAATGCTGTGTTATTGACTTTCGTTGTGCGGTCATCGTGCATTGTCATCATCGTGTTGTGATGTTTTTTGCAGTCGTTGAGACGATACGGCGCATTAACACTATTGCTATATCATTAGTCAGTGCAGTGCAAAAGAACAAGTGCGCCACATCAATGCGCGGCCATGGCCATGGCGTCATGGGCATGGCCATGATCATATGCACGATTGGAGCTAAGCATGTGCCTTACATATTTGACATGCAATAACTGTTTATTACTACATGTATGTATATGTATATATATACATGGAAAGCCATACATGGAAAGCCATCGTGAGCGTACTGGCACTAGCCGTGGGGGTGCGCGACGACATGCATGTTGCCAAACCACTGTATAGGTAATACTTTGAGGAGACAGAATCCTTACTTTATGTCATTTATATGTATGGTACTCACTACAAGAGTACCAGGTGGTAGGTATCGACATTAAGTACAGCGCTGCCATCAGTATTAATCATTATAATGTGCGAGGTCATTGAACTGCGGCGGGTACCGAAACCATGTTATAATATGACAATTATTCGTGTACGAGTATATAAACAAGAAAAATAATGACGACTACTCATCGCGTAGCACGCGCGGTGCTGCTGGTCGGACTCCGTCCCGCGCTGCCAAGTAACGCAGCGCAACGCGGCCGTGACCGCGCAGTACGGCCTACGCCCGCCCGGGAGGGCCTACCACCGCGTGTCTCACGCCCTGCTGCCGACCCGTCCTGAGCCGTGCGAGGCAGCAGAGGCACGTCAGTGCCAAGTCGCGGCGGCGTCCGTGGAGATGGCCAGACGCGCGATGCATCGCGGCTCGCGCTGATGGGATTGGTTGACTGCACGGCCTTCCGGCCGCTCCGCTCCAACACCGCCCAGCCTCTCCACGTCAGGTACGGGCCACCCCTATCCCATGCCGCTCACCTACCTAGCGCCGAGTCTTAGCCCGTCCCGACCCTTACTTTCTCCGCCTACGACCGACTCGTCACGGGTAAGTGCGTCAAGTTGTTGACTCGCGAGTAGCGACATCGCGCTGACCCGCGATGTCGGCGTTGACCAGCAGCGCGCGCACAAAGGGACTAGTCAACTAGTCACTCACCCCCCCCCCCACCCCCCCCCTCCTCCTGTTTTCTCCCAGTACCCGCCCCGCACTGAAACGCCGTTGACCGACGCATGCATGCATTTTGTTAATGCGCCGCACTACCCCTTTCGCTTCGTTGACTCGGTGCGCGCCGTGACCTCCCCTCAAGCGCGCTGTGTGCCCATTCAATACCGATTTTATGCGACCGCAGTGGCGCAATAGAGGGATAGGAATGGGTCGCGTCGTGTCGTTCCCATGTGGCGCTGACTAAGGAGCTGCGACGCTCAAGCAGCGCTGACTCGTAGCAATATTCTTGCTGACCGGCACGACGACCGCGAAATTAAAGATTACTGCAGCAAAACGAGTAGTCGCCCGACGTTGACCGCCACGCCCCCCATACAGGTACTTGGCCACGCCCCCCACTGACAAGAGTCACGCAGACTGCTCTGCGAGTCCGGACGACGAGACGATGGCGGCGCGACGGCGTGATGACCGCAAAAAATACCGGTAGGCCTGCATCGACGTCTCGTGATGTGAAATATATGGCATTTTTATATTCAGCACCCAATGATAACTACAGCGTAAGCATTTTGTGGCCCTCTTTAATAATTACTAATAAGGTGCTACTAATAAGATTGAGCTCCCCTATCGTTGGATGTGTGTGTGTGTGTGTGTGTGTGTGTGTGTGTGTGTGTGTGTGTGTGTGTGTGTGTCAGTAACTAACTCCATATAGCAATTCATTTTTAAGGAGGCATGCCCTCCTGCGCCACTGGGGTAGCAATAGTCCCATTACTCCTTTGAGGACATTGGGGGGGGGGGGGGGGGGGGGGGGGGGGGTGGCTGCCAGCATGGTCGATTGAAGCCCTGGGGCTGAGCGGCTGGGCTGCTGAAGTTGGTTTTGGGGCAGATTTTGGGCTGGAACCTCATCAAAACCCCATGAAACCATGCTAATAAGACTTTGCAATGGGTATGGCTAACTTTTCCCAGTATGCTAGAACATAATATATGTGGCCGTGTGTGAGCGTCATGTTGGCGCCTCGCCGCGGCGGCCCCGCGCGGCGTGTCCGCGGGCGCGCCGCCCCACCCCCCTACCACCCCCTACCTGCCACAGCCTCTCATGCTAGCATAATAAGATGACTCAGATGGCTTATGCTTTGTAGCTAGCAACTTTGCAGCCCCACCCTGCACCCTCAGGTGCGGGGTGGCACCACCTCGTTGGTGTGCGCCGGGTGCCGGCAAGTCCCCGCGCAGTGGCAACAGTAGTTTGGGGTATATGTGAACATATGTACATGCATAGATGGCCATACAGGGGTGGTACCTGGGCTGAGGAGGGTCAAATGAAGCCCCCCAAAGCAGCACCCCCAGCCAGTGACCCCCTCCTGCCCCCTGTGCCGCAGATGGCTGCAGCCAGGCGCAGGCAGGTGCGCAGTGGCGCTTGGGGCGCGAAGGCGCAAAGGCGGCCAAAGGGCCAACGGCCCACTAGCCGCCTAGCCCCCTTGCCCCCCCTTCCCCCCCCAACAGGGTGATTGTTGGTGATCGTGCAGCGATATGTAATGAATATTGTGGTTTGTTTCGAAGGTTGCCCCTGCGCCGTCGATACCTTCGCTGATGCCTTCCGCTCGCCCGGCTGTGTGTTTAAATTCGTAATTCAGGCAGCTCCGATGGGCTGAGCGGTACGAGGGGCGGTGTCCGCGCGCGTCTCCACGAATTAGTACATAACGGGGCTTGTTCGTGAGCATAAAGGTACCACGCGGATACCACGAACTTTTTCCGAGTATGGTACACTCCTCGCGCGCGCCGCTCGTCATCCGCCGTGTACGTGTCAGGATCGGATACTACACGACATTACCACGAAGATCACTTTTGCGGCTTCCGTCGTAGCTAGTAGGTAGCACACTACTACCTGTACGCGGGAACATAAGGTAAATGACCGTGTAGATGTGTATAGTACACAGGGCACATCGGGCGGCGGGGTTCGCAGGGGTGAAACATCCGCAATGATAACGTGAACAAACCGGTATACAGCAAATACTATTATATAATTGCGCGCGGGCAGGTGCCAGCGGGCGGCGCGAGAGCCGCCAGAATATAATCTGGCGGGGCACAGGGGGCTGCAGCCGCGCTCACGGTGGCCCTTGGGTCACCCCGACAGGTGTTTTGAGCACCATCCACACTGGAACATGGGCGGTGGCGGTGCGAGGGGCGGATGTGGAGCCGCGCGCGGGCGAGGCGCGGCAAGCCGCGCGGCGGTGATGGTGCCCGATTTTAGGCCAAGTCGGGACCCTTCAGAAAAAAAATCAAAAATCACGGACTAAACGCATTTGAACACCGTTTTGAGCATTGCCAGACACGGGTATATGGGTAACATAGTGCTGGTTGAAAGGGTGGACCTTGCTGTGGTGGTTGTGTTATGTGGGGATGCACTGTGAGATTCAGATGTGACGTAAATGTGCCCTACTGGTGACGAACGACGACATACGGGGACGATACGGGACGGACGAGGGACGTGGATTTCATACCCAGTAGCGACGACTATCGCGCGCGACCTGTAAAGTACTATATGAATTTCTCGTTTCCATAATTTCATCAAATTGATATGCGCACGCGGGCTCGCGTGTCGCCCGCCGACGCGGAGCACCCGGGCTAAGTACAGGCGGATGTACGCACTCATTGCACATCGCCGCACATCGCTGACCGCACATCGCTGACCGCTGACCCCGCGGTGTGCCGCGATGTGCGGCACGACGGGCGGAGGTGTGGGCGGATGTAGGTGGTACGGTAGGTGGTAGGCGGTAGGTGGTGTTCGTAGGTGCGCGTTTTAATGCAGCCGCCCTAACTGCTGATGATTGTGTAACGCCTCAGCACGCGCATGAAGTACGGGGTCGCCTCACGGTCACCGCCGCTCACCGTTGAATCAAGCGCGGACAGCCGCGCACTCGCATCTGTGTTGCCTGCCGGTGGTGGGTTACATCCACCCCAACTCTCAACCCCCCCCCCCCCCCCCCCCCCGCCCCCCGCGCGCGGCAGCAGGCATGCCGGCAAAGGGATGGATAGCGAGTGTGTCGAAGGATGGCGTGTACACATGCAAGCACTGCCACGGCATCGTGACGGGTAGTAGTGAAAGGACGGCGCGAGAGCGGCACTTCCGGAAATACCCGAACTGTAGCCACTCGTTGAACCGTGCGGCTAAGTTGCGCCGCAAGGCCGCCTTATCACAAGCAGCAGCAGCAGGGGCGGCAGCAGCAGCAACAGCAACAGCAGCAACAAGCGCGGCAGCAGGAGTAGCTGCAGCCGTCGGAAACGGCCCGCCGGCGCCGGTCTCGGACGACGGCGGCTCGAAGGTGGACGATGTGATGGGCGTGGGGGAGGACCCCGTTGGCGAAGACGGTATGGACGGTTGCGCCCTTCGTTTGCAGTGTCCAAGAATCGAAAGGTAACCCCCCCCCCCCCCCCCCCCCCGGGCGTGGGCGTGGGCGTGGGCGTGGGCGTGGGCGTGACGGCATTCCCCTCCATGACTGCAGGGTCAGGCAAGGTGACGGTGCAGTTCGGCTGGGTCATGGAGGACTGCTTGCACCACATGGAAACGTTTTCCATTCTTAACGCCGGTCCGCTGCTCGAGGAGGCCCGGGTGAAGGCGATCATGACCGAGAAGGAGCTTCGCGTCCCCAGGCGGTGCTTGGGCACATGTACAAGCGCATGCAAGGAGCTGCGTGGTTCGTCACGCGGTGGGGGTTGCAGAATGTGGTGACGGAGGAGGACGGCCCCGAGCGCAAGGCGCAGGTGGACGCGCTCACTAGGGAGGGGAGGACTCAATACCCCGCGCGGCGCCAAGGCGCGGCGGCCGGGGCAGCGCGGCGCCAAGGCGCGGCGGCCGGGGCAGCGCGGCGCCAAGGCGCGGCGGCCGGGGCAGCGCGGCGCCAAGGCGCGGCGGCCGGGGCAGCGCGGCGCCAAGGCGCGGCGGCCGGGGCAGCGCGGCGCCAAGGCGCGGCGGCCGGGGCAGCGCGGCGCCAAGGCGCGGCGGCCGGGGCAGCGCGGCGCCAAGGCGCGGCGGCCGGGGCAGCGCGGCGCCAAGGCGCGGCGGCCGGGGCAGCGCGGCGCCAAGGCGCGGCGGCCGGGGCAGCGCGGCGCCAAGACAGCGCATACAGCGGAATCGGCGGAAAGGGATGCATTACAAGCTGTGGACGGCAGCCGCTGAAAACTATGCGGTCATGCCGCAACAACCCCAGCACTGGCTTCTGGATACCTCTGATCTGGCTGACGGCGGCGGGCTGCGGGATGCAGGGCCGCATGACTGAGGTGGCGGTGCTGGTGAGCCCGCAGAGTCTGCATGCGGCGGAGGCGGCGCAGCCGCATAGGCACTAGACAATGCTCTGAAGCGAGCCCCAATTGTCTGCCCAGCGCCTGCCCCAATGTAACGCACCAGCTTGGCAGCAATTGGCAGCTCTTTTGCCCCCCCCCCCTCCACCCCACAGACACACTACCAATACCAGTTTCTCATCCCGGCGGGCAGTTGATGCGTATACCCAGGCTTGTGCGTACGCGGTGCGGGGGGGGGGGGGGGGGGGGGGGGGGGGGGGGGGGGGGGATCACTATAGCTAAGCTAGTGATGTGAGATATGAGTGCAGCAACAGATATTGTGCAAGATATAATACGATGGCATGCAAGCGGGTCCCCGCTCTTCCACAATCATTGGCCCTGCTCCCTCTTGCCCCGCCCCCGGTGCCCTTTAGCTGCTCTCAGCATCCCGAGTGGGATGGGCGGGGCAGCGGTTGCTACCGAGTGAGGCGTAGCATCGTTTGCAGTAGCAACGCAGCCTTTCCGGTGTGACGCCGCCTGGATGTAACCCAGCAGTACGCGCAAAGTGCAAGTGCAAGCTGCTGATGGCGGGGATCCCGCGCGGGGGGGGGGGGGGGGGGGGGGGGGGGGGCAGCGGCTGTGGGATAGGCGCGGCAGCGGTTGCTACAGAGTGAGGCGTCGCATTG
Source organism: Tetraselmis striata (assembly GCA_006384855.1). NCBI lineage: Eukaryota > Viridiplantae > Chlorophyta > Chlorodendrophyceae > Chlorodendrales > Chlorodendraceae > Tetraselmis > Tetraselmis striata. Next base: position 11,992 of record VCJN01000433.1, read on the forward strand.
TTTGCAGTAGCAACGCAAGCTTTCCGGTTGCATAGTGTGACGCAGCCTGGATGTAACCCAGCAGTACGCGCAAAGTGCAAGTGTTACACGTCCGTGTGCCCCACCCAATGACATTGCGCCCGACCTCACTGACGGCATGTCTCGCTCTCCTTCAGCTCCTGGGCCGTCCGCCGCCTCACCCTGCGCACCCTACCAGCCGCGCGTGCCTTCTCGGAAGCCTCACACACGGCGGCGCGAGTCGCGTCGTGGAACGCGTCCCTGACATGGCGGAACTCCGCCCTCTTCGTGGCCGTGGTCGGGCAGGGGACTGCCCGCTGATGGGTCGCCATGCATGGGTACTTGGGGCCGCACAAAGCCGGGGTGCCGTCGCAGCAACACTCCCAGTCCGTCCGTTGGCCGCAGTCCACGCATGACGGGCGTCCGGCCAGGACACGCACATGATAGTGCATGTGGCCGCCTCCCGCCACTGCTCGTAGTGCTCCGGTCAACATGGCGACGAGCAAGTCGGCATGTCCCGCAGGTGGCTGCGGGGCGGGTGGCGCGAGCGCAGCCTCGCTCGCCTCGACAACCCCCTCAGCCCGATCAGTCGCCTCGACCACGGCCTCCTCCGCCTCCTGACGCGGCGCACCAGGCGCATCATCGTCGCCTGGCAGGGCGTCCCCCCCCGCAACGGCGCCGTCGGCGGTGGCCGACGCCGTCGTGGCGGGGTGTTGTGAGGAGGTGGCCCTAGACATAGGTGGGGCCGGCACCGCCATGTGTTGCTCCACATGCGGTGCGGTTCCTGACGCGACAGCTCCGTCGCACCAGTACCGGCGCCGGCACCCCACACACGCCTGCTGGGCTTACCACCAACCGGCATGTTTCCTTTGGGAGGCGGTTCATCCGCGTCGGAGGTGAGCGGCGGTGCCTGTGTGGGTGTGGATACTGCCCGGCCATTAGGGCTCCCGCCGCCTGTCGCTCCGCCGACCCACGCCGCGGCGTGTGCTGCGCCCCGCATAGTCGCCTCGAATATAATATACATGACGCGGGGACGGGGGGGGATTCGTGCGTTTCGTATGTCGGCGGAAAGGCGTGCGAAGCTGCGGCTGGCGAAGGTGGTGGAAGTAAGCGTGGCGGCGTCGGCGGCGTATTACCGTGCGTGCATGCGTGCGCAACCCCGCGGCAGCAAGCGCCGGACTCGGCGTGTGCCGGCGGCAGAGCTGCGAAGCCATGGACACGGTACGGGATGCCAAGTTTGGCTAAGCAACTGCCGAGGCTGGCGGCTTAACCCCCATGTCCGGCGGTTAAGGGACGGAAAGTGCGTAGAAGTTGATCGGCAAAGCGGGCATATAAGCCTGGCTGTGCTAGGTTCCTATTAAGTAATGGCGGTTTGTGCTAAGTAATTCGTAGGGGTGGACCATGAAGCGCAGGTAGGGGGCGGTATAAATGAGGCCGGGCACATATACTGCTCCACGAAACGACACTGTCGCACGTGTAGTTGAATAGACGCCCCCCCCCCCCCCCCCCCGCCGGGTCGGCCCGCCGGGTCGGCCCGCCGACCCGCCACGGCATGTAATATCTGTCATGCATCGCCGGGGTATGTGTGAGTGGATGCCCCGCCGCCACACACCCCCCCCCCCCACCCCCCCCCCACCCCCCCCCCCATTTACACTTGTGCACTCATTAAGTTTGGGCTGGTTTCGGAGCAGTACATGTACGTATGTATATACATACAATGGAACGTAGGACCTGCGCGGAAAGAGGGGGGGCTGGCGGAATGCGTTGGGGGTGCGTAGAGTAGCGTGTTGGTGAGATTCGGGGTGCATCGGACGCCGGATGCCCATCCACCCAGCGTAAAAGACGCGTACGTAATATTCACACTATATATATTCACACGCAAATGTGTGAAAACCGGACATTCCGTGCCGGATGGGTGGGAATACGGCGTCCGATGCAGCCAAAACCCCAGGGACACGCTATTCTATGCACCGCCAATGCACTCCGCCAGCACCGCCTCATTCTCTGTCGATTTCGAAAACGCCTTCACATTATCCACCGCTAATTGCAATTGCCACCGTGTAATGTTGTCACGATGTGCGCACACAACAACACTTACTACCGGTTCCGACGCGGATGGAGGCGAGGCTTGCGGAGTGCGTTGGGGGTGCGTAGAGTAGCGTGCTGCAAATAATTGGGGTGCATCGGACGCCGGATGCCCATCCACCCGGCGTAAAAGACGCGTAATATTCACACTTTATTAACACACAAATGTGTAAAAACCGGACATTCCGTGCCGGATGGGTGGGAATACGGCGTCCGATGCAGCCAAAACCCCAGCAACACGCTGTTCTGTGCACCGCCAATGCACTCCGCCAGCACCGCCACATTCTCTGTCGATTTCGAAAACGCCTTCACATTGTCCACCGCTAATTGCAATTGCCACCGTGTAATATGTTGTCACGATGTGCGCACACAACAACACTTACTACCGGTTCCGACGCGGATGGAGGCGAGGCTTGCGGAGTGCGTTGGGGGTGCGTAGAGTAGCGTGCTGCAAATAATTGGGGTGCATCGGACGCCGGATGCCCATCCACCCGGCGTAAAAGACGCGTAATATTCACACTTTATTAACACACAAATGTGTAAAAACCGGACATTCCGTGCCGGATGGGTGGGAATACGGCGTCCGATGCAGCCAAAACCCCAGGGACACGCTATTCTATGCACCGCCAATGCACTCCGCCAGCACCGCCTCATTCTTTGTCGATTTCGAAAACGCCTTCACATTATCCACCGCTAATAATTGCAATTGCCACCGTGTAATATGTTGTCACGATGTGCGCACACAACAACACTTACTACCGGTTCCGACGCGGATGGAGGCGAGGCTTGCGGAGTGCACTGGCGGTGCACAGACTAGCGGGAGACTAGATCCATTGTCGCTTATTTACAAGCACGGGCGGTGCTGCCAGACCTGATCGTCTACGGCCGATATAATATTCACACTAAATTAACATCGGTGCACACCGCCGCACACCGCCGCACACCGCCGCACACCGCTGCGCGCGCACATTCGTCGCACACATTATCCCGGATTCACTCGCCGTATCCATTACGCCATGCTACTTCAACAATAAACATTGCGAAATTACACCGACACAATGCCGCACCGACTAGCTCTTGACAATACGTGCATATAAATAGTAGTGGCGCGCTGCTCCTCGCCTCCGATGTGTCGTTGACTGCTGCGGAAGGCGGTCGTCGACTGGGTGTTAGTTTCTCCACCTCGGCCGCCCCCCCCCCCCCCCCCCCCCCCCCCGCCCCCCCCCCCCCCTTCACCGCTCACAGCGCCATGGCCGACCTCGCCCCCCCGGGCAAACGTGGGCGGCGAGCCTTGTTGTCTCGCGTGTCCGCGCCGCCGGCATCGAGGAGGACGAGAAAGACATGAGGAAACGCGTGACAAGGTGGGCGCGCAACAAAACACTCCATCCTCCGCATTAGCACGCACCCACTCGTGGCTAACTTGTGCCGCGCGCAGGTTCGTCCGGGAGCGCCGTTAAGGCCCACCTCAACGCCAAGGCTTCCACAGTGCCAGCGGCGCAACTCGTGGTGGCCGAGGAGGCCGCATCCTCAGCCGCTTAAAGGCGAAACGATTGTGGCTTGTTGTGGGTGTCTGGGCACAGGGGGCGTCCCGACGCGAAGGTAAGGAAGCTCATGGCGGCGTCGTCGACGGCACAGCCTCCCGGGGTGGTGAAGACACTGACGGATGACAAGAAGCGGAAGAGGCCAGTGAAGAAACGCCGAGGTAAGAAACTGACGGTCGCGGAGTCGGAGGCGCAGGCGGAGGCGGAGGCGGAGGCGGAGGCGGAGGCAGCGAGATCGTCGAAGCGGAGGGTCCCGCGGGCACGCAAGAACAAGAACAAGCAGTAGCCCCCGCCCCCTTACCCCCCCCCCCCCCCCCCCCCCAGGCGGGAGCGGCTGGCGGCGAGGGGGGGCGGGGGGGGGCGGGGCGGGCGTGGTCCCCCCGCCCCCGCACCCCCCCCCCCCCCCCGGGCCACATCCCCCGATGGCAGCTGTCGCGAATATTGTAATTCAAACATTCTTCGGCAAACCGCTGCCTGCCCCCGCCCTCCCCCTCGCGAATATTTATGTAACGTGAGCACTCTTTGGCAAAACATGGCAGCCAAACCGCCCATCTGATGACCTTTGATCGGACGGCTGGCAGGCCCGTTCAGCAGTACTAGCTATAATGTAGACAAATTCCCCAGTGTTACCAAATACGTACGGCTGCGATTTGCGCTCCCATGTACTGATAGTCGTAGTTATCCACAGGACGACTAGGGTTCGTACTCGATACCCGGTACCGGCGTAATAAATATATCGCGTACTACCCGGTACTACACGGACAACCTTGTACCTTGTACGTCAGTGCCATGTACGCTTCACCGGGCTGGTACGGCTACCAGAATGATGACAAAAAGGATTTATCGCCCGCCGGCAATAACGCCGGATGTACTCGCACGTAACTGGATGGACGTGCCGCCACCAGCAGCAGCCTTCACGGATAAATAATAGTCGCTAGTAGTAGTGCTTCGTCACCTGTATGTCACATCTGAATCTCACAGTGATGGGGACCCGTGCCGCCGTAGCCCGCGCACCCCTACGTTATGAGTATAACATGCTAGTTGGAGCTCCACATGCAGTCCAACCCTCCCCAAAGTTCATCAATGCATGCCCACTGTATCATAGATGGGTTGCATGGTGTCCCTTTTGATTTTTCTGATGAACGACAAAGATGCACCACATGGGCGCATAGGGTGCGCGCGGGGTGGGCGGCCATTCTGCATCTGCACAAAGTAGCCATATTAAGGTCTATATGATGTGTTCTAAGTACATGCAGTGCTTTGGGGGGGCATGAGTGTTGCACTCCCAGGTTTTGGGAGTGGCCGGCTCTTGCCGCTTACCCCGCGCCCCGCGTACGCTCAGCACGACCCCCCCCCGATATGATGCCAAAACTTTGACCACCAAATCCTTTAGCTAGGAGCTTGGACTGCTAGGAGAGCCAAGCATGGGGCTCATGCATGCCTAACCTGCAAGTGGTATAGCTGGTGTGGCGGTGAGCCCTTTCATCTGGTGACAAGGGCAGCTTGAATTCGTCAGTGAAGGCTACTGGGTTTACCTGTACGGGTACTGCCAGTTCTTTGCCCATATTCCGGTACGGATGATGACGATATGATATATGATAAAAACCCTGGACCCTATTGCCATGCGCTCAACTGCGTGCAGTCGGCACACAGCGAGGATGAGGTCCGGCAGCGAAGGGCTGGTGGGGGTCACCTCCAGGAAGTACTGCAATCCCCCAACATACATATGGTTGTCATGCTGCTCCACCTTGGCACGCCTGTCTCGCAGTACGGCATGCTTGCCCGCTTCATAAGTTGGCACCCACTGCTCGTCTCATGTATTGTGTCTGCACACCACAGGCATGTCTCGGGCTTCTTATGCACAACCTGCATGTATGTGTATATCAGAACTCAACAAGGCGACACTATGTAGGCAGTTTGGAGTCAGGCGTGGCGGGGGGGGGGGGGTGCCTTTATCCAGAAGATGCGCTCCTATCTTGCAGTGGTGATACATGTTGTACCTGCGGGGTAGTACCCAGCAACCTCATTAATCATAATCAACGATCATAACATATCATTTTCGACCTCAAATAAGAGTTGAGTCGACTCATGTCCGTCGATTTCACAAACCGCATTTCCCTTGCTAGCGGGGCCGGGGCAGCGGGGCGCCAACGCGCCGCGGCCGGGGGAGCGGGGCGCCAACGCGCCGCGGCCGGGGCAGCGGGGCGCCAACGCGCAGCAGGGTAGCAACGCGCACCAGGGAACGCAGTAGGCGGTTCACATATGGTAGCAGAAAGTTGCGTACATACCAGGAACATGCTGCGTTAAGATTCTGACCTATGACCTGAGTTCAGGTTATGATTAAATGGGGGTAGAGAGGGGGCATAGGTCCGGGGGAGGAGGGGGGGGGGGGTCACTTGATGTTATGGGGGTCGAGCTCCATTTCATATGCGCGCTTCCATGCCGGCTCAAGCTCCAGTGTGCCAACTCCTTGACAGTACTTATCCAGCGCCTCTGCGCATGCCGCCCAGTTGGCGGGGGCGGCTGAGGCGCCTTGCTTCACGGCGGCTGACGTCCCGGTACTGAAGTCATACCTCGCAGCAACGTCTCTCGCCGTCGCTGTCGCTGCGGCTGTCGTCAGAGGGGTTGCCTTCCACAACCCCGCGACAATGCCTTCGGCGTCGCTATCGGGTTTAGAGTTTAAACCCGTCGAGAAGCTGGCGTAGCTCATGTCATGTGCACATATGCGCGCAAGCATTTGAACGAATGCGCGTGTAGTAAGGATGAAGCACAGCAAATCATCGTTTACACGTGGCCAGTGCGATACCCTCACCCCTTAGCGAGTATCTAAGGACCCCCCCGAAGGCACCGTCGGTGGGTGCGCAAGGGGCGCACCTCGGAAGGGCGCCAATGGCGCCTTAAGGCAACCTGCGATTGAAATCGCTCAGCTGCTCTGCCGTCGGGTAGGGGGGTTTCCTAATTTCCGATTACGCAGACGTAACACCATGTGGTGTTGGCAAGTAAAACAAGCGTGGTATACGGTGTATTATATGTTCATCGAGGAAGATACTAGATACCAAAACGTCATCAAAGTAGCGAAGAATTAATATGTTTTATTCGCGACTGCATAACGTTACTCATCCATTGTTGAAACGCCGACGGGGCATTAAACATGCCAAATGGCATGACTAGGAATGCGTAGTCAACCGAACTGAGTTTTAAACAATGCTTTGTCGGCGTCCGTATTTTGTTCCAAGGTGGTGTTAGAAGAAAATTAGGCAGAGGGCGGAATACGCGGTAGCGCCGGCGAGCATATTTAAGAACATATGGCGGCGCGTGGTATTGGTATCGAAACCTATTTGGCGGGTATATCTATGCAACTGACGATAGTCAATGCACATGCGCATGCCCATATTGTCATATTGGGCAAATGTGACATGTGCAACAATAGGCGGAAATGATACCCAATAAATCCCAGTCTAATACGATGGTTAAAGGCTTTTAAATTCTTCTATCGGCAGGTGGACAAGTGGAAGGCGAAATATTTTGCTGTGTGGTACATGGACATCTTAGAGTAGTGGTACTTCGAAGTGAACGCCGGGGCTTAGATGTGGAAGGGAATTCAATATAGTTGGCATATTCATTTGTGTTTTAAGTAGAAGGGATCGAAATTGTGAGGTATTGTGAGCACATTGGTCGGTAGTGATAGCGGTAATATCATTATCAATGGATTGGGCATAAAAAGTCTTTTTTGTTGCATCGTATTTGCGGACTACGGCGTAAAAGAAAACGGTGTAAGGATCTTGAAAGTAGTTTTCGAGCCTAGGGCGTCGGATTTTTTTTAAAGTTGGTTGTGATAAAATCAATATTTGTCATTATTATTTGATATTCATCTTTATAATTATCTGATTTTAACTGCGGGACTACGACGCATTCGGCCGTCTGCTATGATTAGTCGCTACTCGTACTCTTTTAAGCGGCGCGGTTTTTATGGTTTAATTTTGCGCAGGCGGACGAAGGTGTTACTTAGGTTCATTTCATACCACGGTTCGCGTGCCGCCCTAGCCGCGTGCCGCCCTAATACTCGTACCGGAGCGCGCCACGTCGACCGGGCCGCGGGGGCCATTATGAAAATTCGCGCACGCCCCCGACACCAAGGCGGCACGCGTGTACGGGCCATTTTTTTTCAAAATGCCCCGTACACGCGTGCCGCCTTGCTACCCTGAACTTTGAGAGCGTCTATATGTTCCGGGGCGAGATATATCATTTACCTGTACCGCTGCCGGAGCGGGCAATTGCTCTCAACCCGCACTTGCTCGCTCCACCCTCAGGGTGTTCCCGTTCACCGTTTGCAAAGGACGGCGGGGAGGCGGCCAACCGTCCTCCCAGGATGCCTACGCCGCGTTCAGACCGGGCCGCTGCCCGCGAGGTGAGGCGGTCACCCGCCATCCCGCGCGCTCGGGCATCTGGCGCAGCTGGTCGCTCCTCAGTAGACCGTCTGGACGCCAGCTTAGGGCTCAGCACAGACAGCCGTATGCAGCGTATCGAGGAGGCAGACCCTGAATTTGAGTGTGAGTCCGGAGGGCGCGATGGCGAGGACGAAGTTCAACAAAGCGATGGGTTGCGCGACTGCTACATCACGGGCTGCAAAGTCGGGACGCTTTTCGACTCCACCCGGTCGCAGCACCGCTGTCGCGAGTGCCAGGGGCACTTTCACGCCCTTTGCGCATCCTCCATCAATACCTCCGACGATCCGAACTATTGCGGCTGTCAGCAGGCGCCCCTTATCGGCTGGGTCCAGGCCCAGGAGCCAAACAGCGCGACAGCAGGGAGGTGGAGAGGCGGGCTGCGGGCGCGGGGGACATATGCACCGCGTTTCCGCCGCTGCGCGTATGTATGAAATGCTGTTTTTTGCGGCGGCACGCGTGCGCTTATTCGCCCAATGCCACTGGCTACGTGGCAGCACGATATCGCGTATCGTTAGGGCGGCACGCGGCTAGGGCGGCACGCGGACCGTGGTATGAAACGGACCTTATAAATACAGCATTGCGCCGGAATATATGTAGTACCGTAGTATAGTGGGCGGGAGGAAGATTTGATAATCGGCCAACTTGGGTTTTAGCGACAGTAAATTTTTATTGGACATAGAGGTTAAGAAAGCTTTTTCGGTTCTAAAGCGGGACTGGTGGGGGTTTTTGCCGTCCCATTTGGCACAGGGGTCTTACCTTAAGACTCAAGCTCAAGAGCCTTCATGTGGTCTGCGCGCATACCCGTATTGTCGATGTGTGCAATGCTTGTCCGCCTGCTTGTCGACAGTGTTGTCGGCGAGGTAAGCATCTTCGATCCAGTTGGCTGGTGGCATGTGACAAGTCGTCAATGGCAATTGTGGCAGCGTGGAACACATATGTTCCGGCTGGGTAGCGGTGGATGGGGCGCTACTAGGACCAGGTGGGGCGTCAGGACTTTTCGAGGATTGTCCGAGGCAAAAAATGCCAGCGGGGTAAAACAATAATGGCACGGTATGATCTGGCGTATAATCCATAATAATGCTACGCGCGAACAATAAAATACAGTCGCTACTATTACCCAACAACGGCATGCGTGCGAATCCGTTACCTAGCACATTTATGCGTAATGCGCGAAGTAAATAAACACAGTATGACCGATACCCGATGTAGAAGACATATTACCGCGTGTACAAAAATTCGGATTGACGGTGGTAAATGTAGCAGGCAAGCATTACGGATGGGCGAGTAGTAGCTGTGGTCGCTAGTTTAATGTTAGTCATTAGTCATTGACTATATGTTTAGCTAATTGCCGAGGCATGCACGATGAGTCGATGACTGAAGCAGTGGAGGCAAGCGGGCGGGCAGTTGGCCGGGCATGCTCGGTTTTTTGCCAGTAATGCCGGGGCGGCGTCGGTATTATTTTTGGATAGCACGTTTCGCGATCGCGGGTAACGTGTGGCAGCAGCTGTGTCTGCTGGGATGGCAAAGCATGCATATACTAGCAGGACCGACGCAGCTCGCGCGAAGGCAACGAGTGCGCCGACTCGACAGGCAACGGGCCTGACGAGGAGGCCCCGTCATGCGCAGACACCGGCATGCATGAGGGGCTCGGCCGCGCTCTCAGGAGTTAGCTCGCTCTCTGGGGGCAGGTTAATTGGCATAGTCTCGGGGATGGGGGATAAACTCGGCCAGTAAGAAGGATTGTCGATAGATTATAATTCGAAATCGGATCTAGGCTGGCCCCAAACCGTCGTTAATCGGCATGGCGGTGCAAGTGCAGCTTGGTAATGCCCTTAGCTGTCTTGTCGGTTGCCACTGTCGGGAAGCGGGCCTCACTCGTTGACGAGCATTTCCCGATGGAGTGGCTCATTCGGCCACAACCATGGCACATGCCGTCATAGCGGTCATAGGCCGAGGGTTGGGGTGTGGCTGTGGCATGCGTGGCAGCGGGAGGGGGCGCGCACATGGGGAGGGGGGCGGGGGGGGCGGATTATGTCCGTTGACGATGCGTGGATGACGTCCGTGGGTGGGGCGCGGGTCGCGGGCTTGGCCAGCTCGACTAGGATGACCCATGCCACCGGGTGTCGGTCTCCACGGCCCCGGCGTTGCTAGCAGCGGTGGCGGCGCCGGCAGGGTGGTTGTCCGCGATGGAAGCAGGGAGTGACCGGCATACACGGTGGGAGCGAGGCGGGGATCGTTAACCAGAGCTCAAACGAAACTAATGTAAGCTTTATGCGGGAGGCTTTAGCGTATGTAGGTAGGAAAACGGTTTGCAACAACGGAATTGTTACAGTGTACCGGCCATACACGGCTTTGTACAGCTATTGGCATGGCAGCCGGTCGCAAGCAGGTGCTAGGCTTGCAGATGCGATCTGGTCTTGAAGTCATCGGGGATTGCTGCAGACAGCCTCGGGCATTGGTAGAAGTATGCGAGCGTATAATGTGGCCGTACGTCGTCGGTAAGATGTGTAACATGTATTGGTGCATGGTGTGCGGGCAATGACCAGATGAGTAGTACATATATGAGTATAGATATACGGGCATGCATGTGTTAACGAGTATGATGGGTTATTAGAGTTGGCAGGTAGGGTTATAGTGGTAACCCTAACAACAGCTGACGAGCTACCCTCGCCACGCAACCCCACCTCCGCAGCCCGCGCATAGGGCACACGCTCGCACCAGGCTACATTATGGGCGTGCTGCCCAAAAGTGTGATTCCCGGATCTGCGCCGCGGCGATCCTCGCCACCGCGTTGTGGTTTGGGCGTTCTGCCTGCCACAACATGCCTGTTGAACAACATGCCTGCCACTTGGAGCTATTTGCTGGGCGTGGCACTAGTGCCGGTTGTGTTCCTGCCCCCGCAGAATACATACATTACCCCGGGTTACGGTAGGACTGCTTCCAGGCGGGGGGCGGGGTTAGGGTTAGGGCTGGCTGGGAGGGCGTCAAGCAGGTGTACCGGGGTGCACCTGGGGCGCGCACGCTTACGGGGTTGAGAATCGTGACAATTTCTGCACGCCCAGACCTCATATTATTCCTGACATCCAATTTCCATGCGGCCCGATATTCGTACCGTGCGAGTACCTCGTATACATGATTACGTATATTTACATGAGCTAGCAGCAGAAGGCGATATCGGAAATCACCAAAGAAAAGTAACGTATAGATGATTATCCTTACTGCAGGTGGTACCGGCGGTAGAACATGCTTTTGACGATGATGATGCCGCCGGACGAACCGCCAGCGGGGGCGTTGTGGGCGGCGGATCGCTCTCGTGCACGGCCCCTCCGGCGTCCGCCCGTGCAGCTCATATTGAGTAAGTTAAGACTTGCCTGCTTGGGCCAAATCTTCACCGCAAGCACGCGAGTTACAGCGTCGCGCGGCGCAGCGCGTGTGCACGCATCGTCAGGTACACATATCAGTGTACTCGGGGGCAAGCTAAGACGAGGGGCAAATGGGGAGGGGGGGGGGGGGGGGGGGGGGGGGGGGAGGAGTCGCATGCTGCAAGTACTATCTAAAGCAGTGTCCTGATGTGGCAGGCCGGACACACAGCGATCCCACGGTGACACAGGTCCCCTACTGCCACCTGACGGCACAAGCAGCCACTTTCCCGTGAAGCTAGAAGGGTTACCCGGCTGTCGAGGCTGGGTCTTGCAGACAGACGTCCTGTGTCACTGCTCCCGTGAGATCTTAAGGCACAGGGGGTCCAAGCATGCGCATCATGATCAAGGGAGGTGTATGGAAGAATACGGAGGTGGGCTTACTTCCTTCCTGTCGCTTATAGCCCAACCCACATCAGCGATCCCCTTCTGTTCCTCTTGCTTGCTGATAGCCATGTTTTCATGATTGCCTATCGATACTGCGATGAACACAGGATGAGATTTTGAAGGCAGCGGTTATGAAGTACGGGAAGAATCAGTGGGCCAGAGTTTCTTCTCTTCTTGTCCGCAAGTCAGCGAAGCAGTGCAAAGCTCGCTGGTATGAGAGGCCACACGCTACTCTAGCCCTCCTCCCCCCCCCCCCCCCCCCTCACCCCCCTCCCACACACCCCACCCACCCCTGTTGTCCCTGAGGCATGTTCTTCTCACAACCCCACTCTCCCAGCTCCGCTCAGCGGATCAAGCAGGCTAGAACTAACTCGGGGGATTGGATGCAGGTATGAATGGCTAGACCCAAGCATCAAAAAGACCGAATGGACCCGCGAAGAGGATGAAAAACTCCTGCACCTGGCGAAGCTCATGCCTACGCAGTGGCGGACAATCGCCCCCATTGTGGGGCGCACCCCGGCACAATGCCTGGAACGCTATGAAAAGCTGCTGTGAGTGCTGTGGCTGCCAGCGTATGGCGAAGTGGGCGTTCGGGTGGGGTAGAAGAGGGGGGGATTACCGAGCCGTGATGTCACACCACACACCATGTAGTGCTACAAGTAGTGTTTGTTGGTGCTTCGAGTGCCGCTTTGCGCATGCCCGGATTCCATGCTAACGGACTTGCTACACTGTGTCTTCAGAGATGCAGCATGTGCTAAGGATGAGAACTACGATCCCACAGATGATCCGCGGAGGCTCCGACCTGGCGAAATAGATCCTAACCCTGAATCCAAAGTATGATGATGTGACAGTGGGATCATTTCACCTTGTCATGCAATTGCTGTGCGGGATGTCTAAATACCCCGTGCTGTGTGTGCCCACAGCCTGCACGCCCTGATCCTGTCGACATGGACGAGGATGAAAAGGAGATGCTGAGTGAAGCGCGTGCGCGCCTTGCAAATACCAGGTGCGGATTCCATGTTGTGCTATATGCAGCCTTACAAGGCATTGCAGTGCCTCCCTTGTGGGTGGGTGTGTGTCACTAAGCCATGTATTCGACGTGGCAGGGGTAAGAAAGCGAAGCGAAAGGCCAGGGAAAAGGCATTGGAGGAGGCAAGGCGCCTGGCACAGCTACAGAAAACACGGGAGCTGAAGGCTGCAGGTGAGCGCCGAGCTTAATGCTGGATGCGCAGGGAAACAGCACATATTGTATGCTCTATTACAGTTTCAGAATGTGTGCCAAACACACAGGAATTGAGCTGCGAGCCAAACAGAGAAAAAACAAGGGAATTGATTACAATGCTGAGGTGGCATTTGAGAAACGAGCTCCGCAAGGATTTTATGATACTGGAGATGAGGCAGTGATGTCCAAGGTGCTGCTGAGCCGTTGCCTTTGAACCTTGCCTTTAAAGCTACACTTGGTACCTTGCAAACCACAGTATAACCCTTATCGTTGACTTTGATGCGCAGGAGCTTGGGAAAGACTTTCGCCCGGTGACTATGGAAGAAATGGAAGGTAAGAGGCGCAAGGACATTGAAGAGAATCTGCAGAAGCGCGACATGAAGCGGCAGAAGATGCAGGTCTGAAGCAGAGGGCCATTGTAGGGAGCCAGCTGTAATGCTACGCCATTTCAAGATGACCATCTGCATTTGGCTGAATCCTGCACATCTCTGTAATGTTTGCAGGAACGGAACGATGCCCCATCTGCAGTTGCCAAAAATCTGGCCATGAATGAAGTTAATCCTCTCCAGGGTGGGAGGCGCGGAAAGCTGATGCTACCAGCCCCTCAGATTACAGAGGCTGAGCTAGAGGTCTGCACTGCTGCACTGCCTGTCTACTCGTGCTGGCTTTGCCTGCCTGGACAATATCTGACTGCAATGAAATGCCATGAATTCCTGCTTATGAATTCATGTCATTGTTGTCTGCCTCCAAGGAACTTGCGCAAATGGATAATGAAGCAGATAACCGCACTGCTGGCCAAGATGGTGCTGGTGGGGAGGCAACAAAGTGCGTGAAGCATCTAAATGCCTCAATGTTTCCGTGCGGGCTGCGCAGATTATGGGAGCTGATATCATGGTGTTTTCAGGACCTTGCTTGGGAGCTATGGCCGCACGCCCTTGCCTTCCGTGACTCCGATGAGGACGCCGCGAACTCCATCCATGGGATTCGATCCTATTATGCAGCAGGCAGAGAACCTGGCCAAGATGAGCAACCTGAATACCCCCCTGATTGGTGGCGACAACCCAGAGCTCCACCCTTCAGACTTCAGCGGTGCAACCCCACGCGCTCAGGTACGGTATGGCTTACCAGCAGTCAGGAGACTATTCTCATCTCATTGCTTGCAATTATGTCAGCCAAATGGCATTCATCAAGATCGCCTCCGGCAGTTGCTATGCGTGAATGGCTTGGGTGGATGTTTTACAGGTGGCATCTACTCCAAACCCAGCGGCTACGCCTCTGCAAGGCATGTATCCCTGCCTCAGCTTCAGACTCTGTGCTCTTCCGCTGCCGCGTGTCACTTTTGATGCCAGCATGATCTCACAGTAGTGCACATACCTTTCACTCATCGCGCCATCATGGCACTCAAAACGGCAAGTCGCTGCCGTACTCAGGTGCCACTCCCGGTGGCAGTGTCAGCGTAAGAGGCCCACGGGCAATCGCTGGTGTGGCAGCAACACCGGCGTCGATAATGGCTACCCCAAGCCGTACTAGCCGAGGACCTGGAGTAACACCACAGGTGCAGCAACATGTTGTATGGAGTAAACTCATGTCTTTGCGGAGTGCATGTATGAATCTGCGTCTGTAGATTATCGGATACTCAGCTATCTCATGCCACTGTTTGATGTGTCCCGCCCACTGGAAAAGCACCGGGATGCGCTGGGCCTTAATGATCCAGACACCCTATCGATGTTGGATGGGAGCCAGAAAGCGCGGCGAGCCGCAGCTTCAATGGCGTTGAATGAGTTGAAGGCAGGACTGAGCCAGCTTCCTGCTCCACAAAATGAGTATCAGGTAGAGCCATTGTCGACATTGCCATCCAAGCATGGCAGTGATGATTATCCAAAGCTGTTTGTGGCAATTTCTTTAATGACATCTGTTGAGTGCCTCGGCAGATTATGGTTCCAGATCTTCCAGGTGAGCCACCGCAGGGAAATGAGATAGAGGAAGATGCAGCAGATGCTCAGCGGCGTCACGCGGAGGAAAAAGCTCGCCGTCTTGAAATTGAGATGAAGAAGCGCTCACAGGTGGCAGTACTTCAGTTTCTTGTATTCAATGTAGCCCTCTGGAAGCTTGCTGTGAATCACGATTTTGTGTGTGCTTGTGCAGACTTTGCAACGGGAACTTCCACGCCCCACTGTCTTTGACAGAGCTGCTGTTCATATGGGTGCCGAAGATGGGATCCCAGCCAGTGTCCCCGCCCTGCGGGAGGCTGCCCAGCTTATTGGTAATGAGATGGTGTCTTTGCTCAGCCATGATTCCGTGAAGTATCCGGTCAAGGTACTATGCTGTGATATGTGTGGGTCTCTGAAGGTGTCAATCGATCAGATACGGGTGGGTTGTTGCCTCTAAACGTCCGATGGGACTGATATCTGTGCTGCCCGCAGGATAAGGAAGAGAAGCGAAAGAAAAAGGACAAGAAGCGAGGTGCAGAACAGACAATCATGCCATTTATAGACAACTTTGAGCTGGATGAGATTTCTGCAGCCGGTGAAATGATAAGGTGATCAAAATGAATTGTCGTGTCCCTTGTTTGTCCATGTCCAGAGACAGCTGAGGCAATGTTACTCATTTGGTACTGGGGCTGGCAGGTCTGAGGCTCAGTTTCTGAAACATGCCATGGGTCATTCTTCCAATCTGTCAAAAGACTATCCTGATGTGAGTTGCCTGCTGCCACTAAGATATTTGCTCTGACATTGGACATGTGCGGTGTGAAGTGTGATTAAAAGTTGAATCCACCCGCCAACAGGCTGTGGATGCAGTTGCAAACGATCTACTGTATGTGCCATCTAGTGGATCATACACCCGACTTGCATCTGCAACTGGGAGTGAGAAGATTGCCAGCCTGCAGGTGGGTCGTCCGAGTTGCTGTTGATTGTATTACATGATATCATTATGCATGGGGCCGTGGTTCCACTTTAGCCAGCTTCACTATACAGTGAATGCCAAATGATGCCACAAGGAGCTGGCAGTGGATGCGGAAGTCACACAATGGGAAGTCATGCCACAAGGGAAGTCACACAATAATTCTGCTTGCTACCTTGCAGGGTGAGTTCGACAACTCTAGATCAGAGATGGCAAAGGAGGCTACGCGTGCCGCCAAGCTGGAGAAGAAAATATCTATTTTGACCGGTGCGAATTGGTGCCAGGAGTCAGGACCAATGTTGCTGTCCAATCATGCCTTGACCGCTGTCACCCTGTATCCCCATTCAGGGGGCTTACAAGCCCGCCATGAGAAGCTGACGGACCGTGCTGAGGAAGTCTACAAGCTATTCATGAATTCGCGTGATGAGGTGGCATGCTACTCAGCGCTACGGGATGCTGAGGTACGGAGTGCCCCACGACGTGTGGAGGAGCTGACAGCCCTACTTGGTGCTGCAAGGCAAAGGGAGACAGAACTTCAAGAACGTTTTAAGGTGAGCCATGGCCACTTGTATGAGAGAAGGGGGGGGGGGGGGGGGGGACATTGTCAGTGCCGAGCACGCAGTTTTTTCTGCTGTTGTTAAGCATGTCATATCTGCCTACCTTCATCTGCAGGTTCTGCGAGCCAATGCCAATTAATGTTCCCGGCGCCTTGGAGGTGTGTGTCAGATTTAGCGTCCACTCATGGCCTCAGTAGTGGGGAAGCAGAAGGAGTCCACGTTCAAAACACGAAATTGGCTGCATGCACAACTGCAGTCTGCCAAGCAAGGTTCTGTGGTCTGTGGCAAATTGGACACCCGGGGAATAACTCCGAATTTTGCAGTGGTTTTCTGGAGAAGGAATCTTGTGCAAATAATCAAAAGGGAAAGCGCTGCACACATTGTAGCACCAGAAGGTCCTTTACAAACTGCAAGTTGCCTACGTAGATGCTGTGAAAATCCACTGATACATGTGTTTACGAAGCTGAATGTCTCTTTCCCCTGTGAATGCTAGCCATCTACATACCCCCCAGCATTTGATTTAATGGCTTCAGTACCAGCCCCGGCCGCGTCCTCGTCCCCTGCCTCGAGGGGCATACCTTTTGCACAGAAACACAGCAAATTATACACAACCATTGTGCGCCATAAGCTGCAATCACACTTGGCATTGCATGCAACCGAACAAATACAAAAAAAAAACAGATGGATCACAAGCATGGAGCAGAAATCATGAGCAAATGTGTTCACGTGCATGAGCCGCGTACCCATATCCTCTGCCACGCCCATAGGGATTGAACCGCCCCCGGCCGCGGCCACGCCCTCTACCCATTTTCATTCCAGGGACATTCGTGCGTTTGGCAGACACCTGTGACACCACAAGCAGCAGTTCCCATTAAAAATACCGGGGCAGAACAATGGGGCATGACACAAAAATAATCTGAGGTCAGCACTGGTGATGAGAGGAGAAGAAGGAGTTGGGGGGGGGGGGGGGGGATGCCTTTATCTGACGCCCTCGTAGTTCGCTATCTGTTAGCAGGACAGCTGCCGCCACGGCATCAGCCTCGAGAAACTCCACATATGCAAACCCCTGTTGAGGGAAATCAAGGAAACTCAGCAGGGCCATCACCGCCGCCAATCACTCTGCCTGCGGGTCAATGCTGCGGTACAGTAGTCAATATTGGATGGGACATGCCTTTGCCTGGCCAAACTTATCCGTGAGGATCGTTACGCGGTTGACAGTCCCGCATGACTGCAAGGAGAACGGCAGGGAACCTCAGATACTCCGCATGTATAGAGCCTGGACGCGTAATATTGCCCGGCTGCCATCAACCGCACCTGAAAGTGGACCTGGAGCTCCTCGGGGGTGCATGCGTAATCAACATTGCCTACATAAATAGATCTCGCATCGGCCTCCTCACGCGAGCCTTCCTCTCCCGGAGTCAGTGCCGCGTCGTCTCCAGTCACTAGACCTGCCTCCTCTTGCACTTTAGCCTGGCCAGCGATGGTCTCCGAGTAAGATTCTGGCCCATAGATGAAAATATGTGCTAAACGCTGCATGTTCATGGCTGTATATAGGCAGGTAGCTCATCCAGCCAACCCATCCTCACCTGGATTGCTTTTAACTTTTCTGCTTCCTCCTCCATCTGGGCAAGCTTAGCCTTCAACGCGGGCAGCTACACATGTTGCGAAGTGTTATAGACAAAAAACAAAAAACTCAACCAAAGACCCCACCGCTGATGCAGGTTGACACAGACATGCATTAACTATAGAGGGTGTCCGAGCTGCACGGCAGGGGGCCAGGTGGAGCAAGCTGTGGGGCACGCTAATGTGCAGGTGAGGCAGCAAAGGTGCCACACGGTGCGCAAGGTATTTTCAAGGCGGCGCAGGCTGACACGTTTACTGCCATCTAACCTTGTTTAAGAAGTCGCGTCCATGACGACCTCGGGCAGCGGGGCCTGGACCGCAACTCTGTGCATACGGGCCGCGCGTAAGGGGTGGGGGGGGGGAGGGGGCGCACGTCATCGTCTGCCACCTCGCCCTCTCCTTTCCCTTCTTCCTCAAGCTGGTCTTCGACCATTTCGTCCCCATACACTTCCTCATCATCAGCCATAGTAGCTTGCCGTTACGACAGCCGCGAAGCGCAAACAGGCCTTGAAACAGCTTTGGTTCCAAGGTGGATCCGGCCTGGAAGCTTGCAGGGTGGGTGTGCGGAATCCGTGCGGCAGTTCCTAATGGTTTAGTGCGGCCCCGGAAGACGTGTCGATGGCGGAGGGGCGGCCGAGATCGCCCTCAAGGAGTACCGGCCAGGAAGTTAGGATTGCCACTCTGCGCCACACAGGGGTCTGACGTCTGAACCAAGGTTGCGCTGAAGTACTGGTGTGACTTACAAAAAGGCCAGTAACAAATCCACAGTGCCTACACTGGTGCTACGCCGCTTATTGCTTATTGATCTAAACTAGTCGCTAGTTTATGGGGTTTCCATCCTTGACCTAACCGTTTTTTTAGCTACAAGTGCTGCTCAGTGGTACGGGAACTAGTAACTGTTGTTGCGCCCTTGTTGGGTGCAGCACGAGTAGACATAAAAGCAGCCAGAACAGCTGAGCCTGCCATCTTCCAGTTTTCGCCGCGTTCCACGCAGCGATGTAAAAACTGTCTCGTAACCCGTTGCGAGCAAGGTCACCCCAGGTTGTTCAAGACCAAACCCGGCTCGCCACCCGAGTGTGATATTCTCGTCCGTACGTCCGTGCGTTACCATGCCAGATGGAGAAGAACCCGTCGCTGAGCCGACGTTGGAGTCGCTGAACGCAGATATGAGGGCCCAGTCTTCATTACTGCGAGAGCTGGCTACAGCTGTGGCACAATTGACGGCTCGTGATCGCGTTGTTGATGGAGAAGGGGCACATGGCTCCGGCTCGGGGCAGCGCTTCGCGGGACAGCCGACAGGCAGCGGGGGAGCCGCAGAGCGCCCCGACTTGCTAGAGCTAGCCCAGAGCGGCCGTGTCGGAGCAAAATCCGTGAGTGCCGAGGATGATTACCTCGCGGTGCCAGAGCTACTGCAGAGAGCAGAGTCTGGTTACGAGGCCGTTCGACCGGTCAGCCGAGTGCCTGGACTTTTCCCTTTGAGCACCGACCTAACGAACGAGTACCTCAAGCAGGATGACCGGCGTCTGCCGGCCCAGGAGGAGTACTTGTGGATGTCGTGTTTCGGGGCCCACATGGCCGCCCTTTTCGTGGCGCTCGACGAGCTGCTACCTTACGTCCCCGCCACTAACCAGGACTTCACCCCCTACCTCGCGAGAGCTCGGAATCACGCCGAGGCCATCGACAAGGCGTTTCGTTTTCGTCTAGCCTTCCTGCGGAGGCTGAATGAGATCAAGCGTGTGCACGGTGACCAAGGTGTTCTGGACGTGCTGCGAGCTCAGCATTTTCAGCCTGCTTCGGAGCATCTGGGTTCTGCGATTTTTGGGGACCTCATGAGGGACTACGAGTGTCGTGTCTTCGAGGCGACCGTTGCCAGCAGCGCCAAGGCGACCGCTACTTCTCGAGTAGCGGCTGCAGCTGCAGGTCGCGGGCGTGGGCGAGGACGTGGCGGCGGACGTGGACGTGGCCGCGAAGGTGAGCACGAGTGACGGTGTGGGGCGCCGCTCGTCGGAGCTGCAAGAGCCTTGCGAGGCCACCTTTCGGTGACCGCCGCAAGACGCACCCTTGCAGCTCAACGGCGGGATGAGCGCCATGTGTCAGGATCTGACCCCCCCACCTTACAGACTTCATTTAGACCTTCCTCGGCGCGGCGCTTCTTACAGCTACAGCCGAGTGCGGCTCAACCATCCGCACGCCTGCACACGGCGGCTCAACCATCCGCCTTTCTTACAACCCCATCCTTGCGTTCGTCGGTTGTTACACTACGTGTTACAACCGGTTCGCAACGACCAAGTTTCGCGCGTGTACGTTACGCACGTGACATGCGCTACGAGCGCGAAGGGCGCGCGGGGCGGCCCTCTTACCTGAACCTAGCCCCGCAAACCCGTACTGGAGCTACTGCAAACCCGTCCAGCAACTACCGGCCAACCGCCGGGAACCTAACCGTTGCTGCCGAGTACTTTGCGAGCAGTAGCCGTGCCGGTGGAACTCTGTCAGTAAAACGGCGCACTTACGTAATTGACGAGCCCGCAGCTATCGCTCCATGGGCTGCGTCACTGCGATCTCGACTGCAGGACGCGTTCGGCTCAGACGAGCTAGGCCAGCGGACGCTCGACCTGCTCTCCAGCTCCCTCAGCGCTCAGACCCTCAAGAGCTACGCCGGCAGGTTGTCTCAGTTCGCCGAGTTCTGCCACGACTCCGAAAACATCAGCCCGCTGGAAGCGACTACTGCTACTGTTGTCCGGTACGTTGCCTGGATCGGGGAGCGAGGGCACATCGCAGCTAAATCGCTGCAGCCCTACCTGTCCGCCATCAACACCTTCTTCGAGCTGCACAACCTCGTCCCGATCGCCAAGGACAGCCTACACCTCACTTCAGCAAGACGTGGGTTAATGTTGCGTCAGCGCCAACTGGACGCTGCCCCTTTGCGTGTCCCTATGCCTGCGGATGTAGCTTACCGCTTCGTCTCAAAGGCCGAGCTAATTGTGTCTGCTCCTTACCCAGAGTCCCACCTCGACTACCGAGCCCTCTTGGCCTCGGTTGTCAACTTCCTGTTCTATGCCAGGGGCCTTACTGGCGTCTCCTGTCGAGTGCAAGATGTGCATGTCGACACCTACAACATCACCTTGCAGATCTACCGCGAGAAGGGTCGCGCTGGCCGGCGGAGACCCGACGACATGCGCGTACTTCTCCTTCCAGTGTCCGAGCACCCTCGAGTGGCACGTCTCTTGCACCACTTCATCGACAACGTCCAGTCTGTCCCCCTGGTTATTGTTGGCTTGGCTGCCTCCAACTTCTGGGCTGTCAATGTGGCTTAGCAGTCAAAACCTTGGACTGCGGCTACGATGTCAGACTGGTTGTCTACATCAGTCAACCTAGTCAATGTTGCCCCTCCTGCTGGCACTTCCTGGACTTCACACAGTCTACGCAAGGGCGCAGCCTCTGCAGCAAACGCCATCGGAGCGCCACTGTCCCACATCCGCTACCAAGGCGGTTGGGCCACTAACTCTGATGTCGTTCTGGACTACATCGACCCCAACGTTCTTCCTTCTCCTGGCGCGTGGTTCTTCTTTGGACACATCGCCCCCCTCCGCCACTTCCAAGTCCAACAGGACTCCGCAGCGGTGGCCTTCCCAGTGCCTCCTTCATGACTTGGCGCTACCCCTTCTCCGTCAATCCACCGCTCTCTACGTTCGCTCAAGACTGGCAAAACCAGACTCAACTTTGAAATGATCTAAACTAGTTTATGGGGTTTCTATCCTTGACCTAACCGCTTTTTAGCTACAAGTGCTGCTCAGTGGTACGGGAACTAGTAACTGTTGTTGCGCCCTTGTTGGGTGCAGTACGAGTAGACATAAAAGCAGCCAGAACAGCTAAGCCTGCCATCTTCCAGTTTTCGCTGCGTTCCACGCAGCGCCCCCCCTGACTCCGTTTTCCCTCCACGCTTTCGCTAAACCATCATGCCATTTTCGGCTCTTGACCGTGTAAAACAGCCTGCGCGACCTTTTTGGCAAAACCAGACTCAACTTTGAAATGCCTTCGTGTTCTGAACTTTTCATCGCGACCGTGCGATTACCGTAACGGTATATCGTACGGCCGGTAGTCGCTAATTCCCCTACCTCTTGGGTTGAGCGGAGGAAAAGGAGGACCGCGTCCGAAATCGCCTGGAATACGAGAGAATCGATACCGGCTACACTACGGTTTTATGACGGATTTTGAGGCGTCCTCCGTCCGTCCGTCCGTCCGTCCGTCCGTCCTCCGTCGTACGCGCTTTGTGTATGAACCGTCATACGTTCGGTGTTTGCTCGTTTGATTTCTATGCGCTCTTACCACAGTCCGTAAAAATCCTGCGACTAAGACGAAGTTATATTGAATTACACCGGAAACATACTGCAACGATCACGAATGTCCGTCCGTTCGTCCTCCGTCATACGCGCTTCGTGTATGAACCGTGTATGAAGTTCGGTGTTCGCTCGTTTGATTTCACGGTACAGGTACGAGTACGTCTCATTTCTGAATGGATGAGCGTGTAATCTAGCCCAGGCCTGCACGTCCTATGCCGGCACGTCATATATCCGTCTGATACGCCAAAATAACGCGGTACCGCTGCGCGTTTTTGCTGCTGAATCAGCAAGCGAGACGCGCCCTCTTTATTTGAACAGCGACTATACGGTGGTCCATGTATATGCTGTAAAATGATGCTGTAAAAATGGGTCGCCGCGGTGCGGGGGCAGTCCGCCGACGGACGAGCGACGGTCGAACGCCCATCAAAGAACAACCCGACTCAGTCCAGGGTTGCAATGGTGGCGTCCAGCCGCACGGAAGCCGCCGCTGTCGCCGAACGGCAGGCTTTTTTCGTGAACGTCTTGGCGCCCGTTGCTGTCCTCGCCAGCCGCCGCCGCCAACTCAGGCTTGCGTCCGTGCTTAACCTGGAGCACGCGAGAGTGAGGCTGATTGAGCGCGTGTTATGGCCTAGTGGCTTCAAGGTGGGCGGCCGCAAGGCAAACAAAAAGCGGCGGCGGCTGGACCGGCATGACCGTTGGGACATGGACGACGCGGATTGGCACATGCGCTACAAGATCTCTAAAGACCGCTTTGCCGAGATCATCGCCACCATTCGTGACGACGTCGAGGCAGGTGACAAGAAGCAAGGCGGGCGTGGCAGCGGTGGAGTGATTTCCGCAGAGTTGCGGCTATCAATGGCGCTGCGCTATTTCGCTGGTGGGCGCTATTTGGACATAGCGGACGTGCACGGAGTGGCTCCTGGGGCAGTGCATCTCTTCGTCGCCCTTGTCATCAAGGCGTTGCTGAAGCATTACCAAGACAAGTGGATCACCATCCCACTCAACGACTCGGAGAAGCTAGACGCCATGGCCAGGGAGTTTTGGGAGCTCAGCGGAGAGACGATGTAGTCCGGGTGCATAGGCTGTGTTGATGGCATAGTTTTACCCATCGAGTTGCCTAGTTACGGTGAGGTTGAAAACACCAATGACATGAGAAACCGCAAGTGCTGCTTCGCTGTGGTATTTCAAGCCATGTGTGATGCACGCCTGCGGTTTCGATGGGCGGCAGCGAAGACAACCGGCAACACTAATGATGCCTTGGCATGGGAGACTTCTGGCCTGTCGCGCTATTTGCACACTCACCCTTTGTCCCAGCCGCACTGGCTGGCAGGTGATGATGCGTACGAGGCCAGCGGGCAGATTTTGACTCCACTCCCTGGTGTGAATCTTTCTGAGTTTGAAGCCGCGTTCAATTCTACTTGAGTCGCTGCCGCATCACCATTGAGCGCGCCTTTGGAGTCTGGAAGAAACGTTGGGGAGTGTTCCACCGCCCATCCGGTATGGCGCTCTCGCTCTTCACTAAAATGGTATTGGCTAACATGATCATGCACAACATGATCATAGATGATGAAAATGAGTCCGATGCCAACACAGTGGGGGAGAGTATGCGTCGTCATCAGATAATCTTGGATTTAGGGTTTGGCAGCTCCAGTCGCTTTCGTGGCACAGCCGGTGAGATGTCTGATGAGCAGCCAAGCGACGCGCCGGAAGTCATGTTCAACGACATGACCGAAGCCGAGCCGAAGGATGTTGCATGCTGGCCACCGTTACAGAGACAGTGGTTGCTAGATAGCTTGCGTGAAAGGGGCATCACCAAGATCGGTGTCTCATCAAAGTTCCTATTATGATGGTGTGTAATATAATTATGTGGCAGTGCAATGCAGTGTCCAACCTATACAAATATACAGCAGCATCAACTATCATTAGCCGTATAGCAGGCAGCAGCAACATCAAAACACGTCATCACCAACAATCAATATCAGCAAACACAAATGTATTACATGATTCAGAGGTCATCTGAGCTACCGGCAGCATCATATTGTTTCTGCATATTTTTAAGTGCCTTCAACAAACAGTCATTGGCAAGGCTCTTGATTTCAGGGTTTTCATTCTTGGACAGCATATTCAGTGAACGTAAATTCACTTCATTGGTTTGTGATTCTGTGTAGGCGCGCTGGACATCAACATTGCTGGCGGGGCCCTGTGTTTGCTGGATTGAGCGATGGAAAGAGGCCGCTGCCTTGGTGACAACACTTCTGACAACCATTTCTCGCTCCTCTTCATTTGCCTCAATGCTTCTGCCGGATGTTAGCGGCTGCGGTTGCTGATCGACCTGTCTCCTCTTCTTCCCGGTGGCCTCCCTTGCATCCTCCAACACGTTGACGGTATTTGTGGCGCCATCTGGCGCGCACACACGCTATGATTAGTTAGGAATGCGTCATTCAGAAATAACATTACGATGCTGTGTGTTTGCTGCCAGGCAAACCTGCAGGCGTCGCCCATGGCATGCCGACTTCTGCAACCACCTCATCCGCAAGATTCCTGGCCACGACATCCGCCATGTTCTCGGCGCTCAACAACAGCCACACGTACAACATGCCTTTGTCGTTGCAATCGCTCTTGCTTGCTGACGACATGCAGTAGTCTCCCTTGTCCGGATTGTAGGACCCGGATTGCTTGTAGTTTGCGTCCCATCGAGTGATCTCCTTCTTGACGAGATCCCACTTCTTCTTCAGCATGCTGGCTGATCGCATTGCGTCCGGCACGGCGGGGCTAGCAGTCCGGACAGCACCAGCCAGGGTGATCTTCAAGCTTGGGTGCTGCTCCGACTTGCTCTGTTCGACAAGGCAGTTTGGTACGCAAGGCTTGAAGGATGGATGGTTGTATAGATACGCAATGACGTCCCAAGGGTTCACCTTGAGGGTGAGTTCCTGTGGGCTGTAAGAATTTGTTATCATTTTCCACACCCCGACGATGGCGGTGACTGCGTGAACCAGGCGCTCCCAGTTCGTCTTGCTCCATCGATTCTTGGACGTGCCGGTGGCCACTGGTATCGACGGGCCCGTCCATTTCTCAAGAGGAGGCAGCTGAAATGGGCATTTCTTAGGGAGCTGTGGCACCATCTTGTTCGGATCATGCACCACCTGCGTCGCCTCCACCTCCGATGTCTTCGCCGATTCTCTAGCAGGGCAGGAAGTTTTCGCCGGGGACGACTCGGCGCCAGGGAAGGCACCCGTCTCCGGCTCCTCGTCTTCATCCTCGTCATCATCGCGCAGCGATTCTTGCTCTTCCTCTTCAACTTCCTCATCGCCGTCGCTCCCAGGCATTTCGAACTCGAGCCCGCCCGCCGGTTGCAGATCTTTAGACCCACCATACTCGAAGCGGCCACAATCGTCGTCTGGCTCCGGTTTGCTGGAGGAATTGCACCTAGTCGTCGTCATCACTTTCATGTATTTTGCACCGCGACGAATATAAAGGGCAAACTACTGCGACTTTATATTACTATTACTAGAAGATAATATATTCCCTACTCGAGAGTCATAACGGTACGAGAGTATAGTAGCGTGGCAGTAATATTCCTTCATGGGATGATATATTCCTTGGATTGGATTCGGGTGCACATACTAGTACATAACTATTAACGACATACGAAAAGAACACGAAATACTACCACGGAAATAATTCCTAAATATTTCCTGTAGTACGATTTTCAAACCTCACGTGTACGGTTTCCTGTATTTTGGCTCAGTACCGCTCCGGTGTTTGAGTCATCAGGTTCAACTTTTTTGACCCGTAGCTTGATATTATGCACCCCGGTCAACGGCCCGTCCGAGAACGGTCATCGGCCGTTGCTCTTCCTCACCACAGATTACAGTGCTTCACAGCCCCCACTCGCCCCACGCCGCTGCATGGCGGCGGTCAAAAGCATGGCCTCTTCTCAAGGATCCGGCGCGTCGGACACTACAGTTACATTACCGCCGTGTTCGTGCCGCAGCGGGTACTCGTGTGATTGCGACGCGCGTGATAGTGATCGTAAGGAGGTTGATAAAGGAAGTACACGTGGGGCAAAGGCTCCGATGAGGTCGCCGACAACGATACTGGTAAGGGTTCGTCTCTGGGCAGCAAGCGCACCTCTCGCGACAATATCCGCCTCATGCTCGCCAAAGAGGCTAGCGAGCAGTCGCCATGCTGCTCGCGGAAGTGCGTGCACAAGCTATACACACAGTGCGGAGAGGCCCTCGTTGATGCCGTGATGGACCGTGCGTTGACCGTATACTGTGGCAATCAGAACCGCTCCTTTCACTGGCTCGCTCAGGTTCTCAGGGGTGGCTACGAGTCGGCATCAGACAAGTTCGATTACATGTTTGATCACGGTGGCTACTTGCGCTCTTTCGATCATCAAGGCCCCATCTACACGTGCGTGTGGGCGTGCGTGGGAGGTCTTGCATCATGTCTCGAAACGCAGACGTCTCGTGATCCAGCGGTCGGTGGTGGATAACGAACCCACGTACATCAGGCAGCGCAAGCAATACGAGAGCAGACAAACCGGACGAGGGAGCATGTGCGCATGTTTCGCGAGCACTTCTTCTCAGATGACCTCGGTCACGTCGAGATCATGCCTTTTCACGACGGCAACAACGAGACCTTCAAGAAGCACTTACCTCCCTGGATGACCAAGATTTGCGTCTACTACTATTACAAGTCGTGGGCCGAGGACGACAACGCCATTCTCCGTGGTAAGGCCCAAACTGTCGAGTTGATAACATAACGTTTTGTCCCGCTGATGAGAGACCGTTTCGTCCCGCTGACGACATACTATTTCGTCCCGCTGATGACATGCCGTTTCGTCCCGCTGATGACATACCGTTTCGTCCGGCTGATGACATACCGTTTCGTCCCGCTGATGACAGGCCGATTTCGTCCCGCTGATGACATACCATTTTGTCCCGTTGATGACAAACCGTTTCTCCCCACTAATGACAAACCGATTTCGTCCCGCTGACGCCATAACGTTTCGTCCCACTGAAGACAAATCGTTTCGTACCGCTTATGACATACCGTTTTGTCCCACCGACGACAAAACCATTTATCTCACATGACCGCCCGATATCGTCCCACTGCTGACAGAACGTTTTGTCCCACTGCTGAGAGACGGTTTTGTCCCACTGATGACATACCGTTTCGTCAAACCGATGACATACCGTTTCGGTGTTGCGTGACGCCAAGCTCGCCGAGCAAGCATATCGGGTGGAAGATTGCGAGGTGAAACTCTTTGCAGTTAGCCGCCCAGCCCTGATGCAGCGGAGCGGCAACGCGGGCCCTTCCTTTACGACCGGCGCAAGCGGGGGGCAGTGCATCACCTGCTTCTTGGCAGCCAACGTCACTGTCGCGGAGGTGATCGACCAGGTCGGCACCAACGCGTTTAGCTTCGAGATCCGACCGCCCGCGCCGCGTCGTGCGCCGCCAATGGACCCTGAGCAACCCACTATTCTCGACAATATACGCGTGAGCGGCCAGCAACGCGTCGCGCTGGCTGAAAAGAAGCAGTTCAGCCGCATGCATGGCAACCACGAGCTATACAACGCGCTGATCGACCTGCTGGCTGAACACAACCTGAGGTTTCGCAAGGACCTTGCTTGTCGCCGACAAGCCGACTCTTCTCGTAGACACCTTGACTGGGGCCTTCTTCTTCTGCGCTCCCAAGGTCTGTCAAAGCCCAACCTGACTCTGCCCCTTGTTCGTTGTTGAGCTGCCCACGCACTATTTGATATCGTTGTTGCGCTTTTGAATTCGAATTTACTAAGCCATGCTACTGCAGACATGGAAGGCCATGTGTTCCACAACTCAAAGAAGCCGTTCCCGGACGCCATGTTCGAGAAGTTCTTTTGCTTTCGCACGAAAGGCAAGAATGCGGTGAAGGAGTCCGTCAAGGACGCCGCAAAACTGTTCGCTGTGGCCAAGGGCATCGTCGTCGTCGAGGGCATGAAAAAGGAGAACCCCGCCGACAAGGACGCACCGTTGTACACCAAGCTGGGAGTGTTGTTCGCCTCGTTCGAGCACTACTACTGTCGGCTGTATCGCAGGCTGGAAGCGCATACGGAGCACAACAACGCAGAGGGCGTGGCTATGAACGCCCCCGAGGCAGCAGACAGCAGCCGAGCGAACCTATCCACCATACCTCCCAAGAGCCAGCGAAAAGGTTGCACCATCGCTAAGTGGATGCTCGGCCTCGACCGGGTGCTGTGCGACAGTCCCTACTAGAAGCCAATCAATATGGAGCGGTTCTTGGCGCCGCTGGACAACCGCGCCTACTTCATCGCGGAGCTGAAGCAGGGGCTGAGCGCAACGTTTGAGTATTGGCGCTGGGCTTGTGGCTCCCGCAGTGATGTGCATACCCATGTGGTGTGGAAGGCCCCCCTGTCACCAACGGAGCGGAGCTGTGCAAAGTCAGCCAAGCTCTTCAATGAATGCACCCGCAGGCAGACGGTGTACCTGAACATAGCAATAACATCATTGTTCACTGCTGCTGTGCAGAAGTCATACCTGACATCGGGGGCTGCAGCGGCCAACGCGTCCTACAACTTCATAGCTGATGCCACCGG
Source organism: Tetraselmis striata (assembly GCA_006384855.1). Lineage (NCBI taxonomy): Eukaryota > Viridiplantae > Chlorophyta > Chlorodendrophyceae > Chlorodendrales > Chlorodendraceae > Tetraselmis > Tetraselmis striata. The sequence continues at coordinate 41,114 of VCJN01000433.1, forward strand.
CTCAGCTCAACTCCCGATGGAGCGCAGCGAGGACGGCCGCATGGCGATGCTGGCTGCACACTTGGTGATGCTATCTGACTGCATGGACCTCGCGTATGACCTGCGGGAGTACAATGGGCGCCCTGAATCAGGTGCTTGAGGAGGTTTGGAATACACTGGTGGATATTGTTAGCTTTAAGCAAAAGGCTTTAGTGAAGAGAGGGAAAAGGCTTGCAGCAAAGGTAATTGTTACAGTGTACCGAGGCGTACACGGCTTTATACAGCTATTGGCATGGCAGCCGGCTGCAAGCAGGTGCTAGGCTTGGAGATGCGATCTAGTCTTGAAGTCATCGGGGATTGCTGCAGACAGCCTCGGGCATTGGTAGAAGCATGCGAGCGTAATGTGGCCGACGTCGGTAAGACATGTAACATGTACTGGTGGCGTGCGGGCAATGAGTAGATGACTAGTACGGGTACGAGTATATATAGATACACGAGCATGCATGTGTCTACAAGTGTTATGGGTATGAGTATGCAGGTAGGGTTATAGTGGTAACCCTAACATTCCATCCCGGCCCCGAAAAGTAGACCTACGGGATACGCAAAGGAAAACGGGCGGGGTATTTTGCGGACAAGGCACGATAATGGGTTGAACATTTTTCGAAGGGAAGCGGTTTTACGGACAGAATCGTCTACCATCTTAACACTTATTTAAGGATATGGCTTGAACTGAGGTTTCGTGGAATTTGGGATGGGAGGCCATAGCAGGTGGTAGGCGGAGGCATGCATGTGGTAGGCGGTTTGGCATGCATGTGAGGAAATCAGTGTACAATGGGGTATGGGCTGATGTAACGAAATCATCGAACCGGCTGATGTCGAAGCAGTGTTCCTAGACAAAGGCGTGGGCATCCTATATTTCTGTGCGATATTAATAATGCAATCCGCGGGGTCGACAGGTTGGCATATCAAGATAGCGGACGTGAGCGGGTTCATGCCGGAGCGGCGGGCATCAAATGGAGTGCATTTTAATGGCGGAATGGTTGGCATTGTTATAAGTGAAATCGGCGAGGGATAAGCGGGGCCAGTTGTCATTACGTAAAGAGCATGTACGAGCGAAACATATTTTGCCAAAACCGAGGTGAAGCGGGGACCGCGGTCGTCTACGGCCGCAAACATGGCGTGGCGGCGGAAGAGATTGTCAATAAATAAGCGGGAATTCAAGCTGAGGAACGTCACAGTGGATACTACACGGGATCAAGCGGGCTTGTTTCGTAAATGTGCGTACAAGTGTGGCTATAGTGGCAAATTCACGTGCGCAGAGGGCGCATGGTACACAAAGTTTAATGGAATAATTGCTTAGGAGCGGGCGCTTGTACGGACGGGAGACACGGAGCCTATATATGTGCTGCTGTATGGGATTATGTGTAGGTGGTCAAGGTGGGCAGGTATGTTGCGCATAATGGGTCACCATAAGTTTTCCGAATGGTGGCGCGAGTGCGTGCGCTATCAAGATGACCGGCAGCGTGCGTCGAGTAATTTCGGAATGATAAATCGAAGATGGGCTTTTATTATTTTAGGTGGGCACGCAAACGATATTAGACATATGGCACAATAAACTGTTGTTGGAATTATATAACGCAACTGGGGATACGGTTAGCGTAGTAGTTTGCTTTGGTAGTATAGCTATGGCGAATCCGGGCAACGAGACCGGGCTTCACTTTAAGAGCTTAATATATTGCGGTAACTATAATATGTATAGCACGTGCTTCAGGTGCGGGGTTGGTTTGCTTGACGTGGTAAAACAATACGGAGCCATAGTGAGTGACGGCGGCTTAAACGTTGGTTAGACGGGCAGGTGGCGTAGAGTGGCATAGTGTGGTATGGCCGTGTTTTTAGAACTATTTGCTATATAGCTCCATCAGTTGGTCAAAGCGCAACCACGCGGCAAAGTTCTTGGGCGTAGTTGGGGTATCTGGTATATGGGTAGATTGTGAAGCTTTGGAGGTGTCTTTTTGCATTTTGCTGAAGTATCACGGCAGCTAAGGCGTATTCAGAGCTTATATGGTGTAACTGCGTGAAAGGCAACGTACATATATATGTTCGCGCTGTTTCCATTAAACTGTATATATTGGAACAAAATATTATATTGCGAGACTATTTCGGAAAACATTTGAAAGATACATTGCCGACTTCGAGGAATCGTTGTATCTGCTTTGCAATATCAGGCGGGGCTCAATTCGCGAAGTGCAACATTGTTTTTTTTAATGGAAGGACGCGTGTTGCATTGCCTATCTAGTGGCTTAAATATTCGAGTTCGTTCTTGGTTTAGGAGATTACGCAGTGAGTCGCGACAGTATGTGGTATTGGCGACTAAACCAAGCGTGGCGTATGGTGTCTTATGTGTTCATCGAGGAAGATGCTAGATACCAAAACGTCATCAAAGTACACAAGAATAAACACGTGGTAATCGACTGCAAACCGTTACTCATCCATTATTGTTGAAACACCTACCGACATGGCATTGAACATGCCAAATGGCCTGAGTAGGAATTCGTAATAACCAAACTGAGTTTTAAATAATGCTTTGTCGGCGTCCATATTTTGTTCCAAGATGGCGTTAGACGACGAAAATTAGGTCGAGGGTAAACGCGGCATCGCCGGCGAGCATTTCTAAGAACATGGCGGCGCGTGGTATCGGGATCGAAACCTATTTGACGGGTATATCTATGCAACTGACGATAGTCAATGCACATGCGCATGCCCATATTGTCATGTTGGGCAAATATGACATGTGCAGCAAAAAGGCGGAAATGATCACCCAGTAAATCCTTGTCCAATACGGTGGTTAAATCCTTATATATTCTTCTAACTCGGCAGGTGGATTGGTGGAAGACAAAATGCTTGTCGGGTGGTACATGGGCATCTTAGAGTAGTAGTATTTCGAAGTGAATAACGCCGGGGCTTAGATGTGGAATAAGGGGATTCAATAGTTGGCAAATTCATCTATGTTTAAATATAAGGGATCGAAATTGTGAGGTATGTTCGGCGCAATGGTCGGTAGTGATAGCGGTAATATCGTTATCAATGGATTGGGCATAATAAGTGTTTTTTGTTGCGTCGTATTCGCGGACCACAGCGCAAAAGAAAACGGTGTAGGGACCTTTAAGTAGTTTTCGAGGCTAGTGCTAGCTGGCATGGCGTCGACAGTACCATCTTGTGAATCTTTTGAATTGATCTTTTGAATTGCTTTCACTGGTTTCGGAGCGGGGCTCGATAGGGCAAGTAACGGCGTGGCCGTCGGGGGACGCGAGGGAGCCGGCGGTCGAATTAATATTCGGATTCTTATAGGAAGGGTAGGCCGAGAATGGCGTCGGAATTATTTTGCAAGTTGGTTATGACAAATTCAACATTTTGTTTTTGGATATGCATTTATGTATAATTATCTAACTGCGGGACTGCGACGCTAGTGGCGTGCGGCCGCCTGCCATGATTAGCGACTACTCGTAATCATTTGAGCGGCGCGGTTTTAATGGTTTCTATTTTGCGCCGGCGGACGAAGGTATTACTAAAGGCGTCGAATAAATAAATGCAGCATTGCGCCGGAATATATAGTACTCGTAGCATAATGGGCGGGAGTAAGTTTGGGTTTTGGAGCGATAACTAAATTGTTCTCGGACATAAACGTTACGACAGTTTTTCGGTTTTAAAGCTGGGCTGATGGAAATAATATTGGGCACATGTGTCTTACCTTCAGGCTCTAGCTCAAGAGCCTTGACGTGTTCAGACCGCATACCGTGGTTGTGTGTGGTGGTCGCCTGCTTATTGACAGTGCTATCCGCAAGGTAGGCATCGACGACCCAGTTGGTCGGTGGCATTGGCAGGTTGTTAGTGGCAAATGTGGCGATGTGGCCCAAATATGCGTCGACAGGGAACGAGGGGATGAGGCGGTTTTGAACTAGATGGGGCGCTAGGACTTCCCGAGTTAACTCGCTAGGCGCTGCTCGCTATTAGTAGCCGCTACCTGTATTTCTATCGGGGGAAGAGAATCATGGCATGGGTGTGGTACCGGTACAGCGTGCTGTAATCCCCAGTATAGTCGCTATAAAATAATGCTAGGTACATTAGCAGCAGTGATTTTGTCGTTGCCATCATGATTTCGTACTCGACAGCATGCCTACGAATCTTTTACCATACATGCGCATATGCGTAATGTATCCGATATCGCCTTCTGCTGCTAGCTCATGTAAATATTATATGCGTAATGTGGGAGGTGGGAGGTGAATAAATACAGTATGGCCGATGGCCGATATAGTAGACTGACTATCGCATGTACAAAAACTCGGATAGACCGTGGTAACGCAGAAGACAAAATATTCAACGATAAGCGAACTGTAGTAGATAACCAGTAAGGATTAGTAGTTAGGCCACTCGCCAGTCGTTAATTAATTATTATAGCTGCTTGCTGGGAACATGAATTTAACCTATTTTGCACCGTGGAATTCATTTTGCACCGTAGGGTTTGTTTATACCCTAGTTCCCGGGTTTACTATCAGTACTTAAGACTCACTGGTGATGTAGCTTGGGTTTGTAGACCTTGGGTGCAGTGCAGCATTCAACAGCATGAAGGCCAGCCGCGACGCATATCCAATGTTGGTTTTGGAGCATTTCGTCCAAAATGGGACAAGATGAGGCAATGAAATCAATATTTGTTATGATTATTACATCCCGCAACTAGCTAGCCACAAGACGTTGCTGATAGTTTATTCGTTGAGCATCCCCAACTCAAGCAAGTCCTTCTTCGTGGCTGCGTTAAACTTGACGACTCCGCCGGGTTTGCGTTGCGCTGGGGTGGTTGACATGACGTGGACGCAGTTGTTTCGTGGCTGGCTGATTTGCCACCCAGTTTGCGCATATGTCTTCACGACTTGGACGCTTTTACCGTACCACTTCTTTCTGACCATGGTGCCGTCCTCGTTGAACACCTCTCGACTTCCCGACGCGTCGTGGATGGCCTTCGCGTACGATAGGGGGACGGCTTCAACAAGCTTCCAAGGAAGCGTCAGGCACTTCTCCCAGCTTGTGTCAACTGGCTTCTTCCCTCCTTTTGTCTGCGCGTACAACCATAGGGGCATGAGGGGTTTGCCCTTTGCATCGGCATGGAAGGGCTCGTATACGGCCACAGTCAACGTGTCTTCGGTAGTCTCGCGCGACTTCACAAGCCCGATGACGAATCTCGACTCCCAATCACCAAGAGTTTCAGGACACTTGTCTTCCTCATGCACCTAACGATGACCAAGACCGCGAGCTATGTTAGTCCCGAGCGAGACGCCACGCCATTTTTGTCCCAGCTGGGACAAAATAACAAGCAAGGTAGAAGAACCAGATTGTTTTGTCCCGTAAAGGACAAAAATGACAAACAATGGGACTCACATCGGAGACGTCGATGACAACGAGGTTCGAGCCCTTTGCATCGCTGGGCGATGTGTTGTCATGAAGCCTCTCCTTGGCGCCGGCGTGAACTCCCCGGAAGGCGCTGTCATCTTGAAGCACTTGAGCACGAACCTCGGCTTCAACGCGAGCGGCTTCGGCATTGTTGAGATCTGCGTTGGTAGCCATCGTGTGACGTGCCTCAGCAGGCGCGGTCTGCCCGTGCTCGCGCAAAAAGTCGTCAACTTCCTCTTTCCGTTGCGGCCAGAACCCGGAGAAAGCTGCCGAAGGAGCAGTTTGCATCTCATCCAAGTCGTCGAGCCGATTCTTCCAGCTCTCGCGCTCGACTGGGGAGAAGTGCCACTGGACCCCCAGGTCCGTGATGTACGACCTGACCTTCTTGAAATCATCCAAGTACCTCTGGACCTTCACCGCGTCGGGCTTCTTTTTGTCGCAGAGAGCGTACAAAAGGGGCCGACCCGCACGAATCTCGGGCGTCCCAGTTGGCGCGCTCTTCAAGATCTGCACGGGCTCAGAAAGCGGTGTGTTGGACCACAAGGCGGTGCGCAACGAGCCGCCAGATGCGGCGGCGTCGTCACGGGTGAACTCGAATTTGTGCGGCTTACTGATGTCCTGAATGTGGTCTTGGAAATGGGGCCTTAACCACTCAGAGAAGTCGAGGGAGAATGAGAGCTCAGCAATCTCCGGAGTGGGCGAGAATGCCTTCGCCACCAAGTCAAGAAAGGCCTCGATTGTGTAGGCGGAGCTGCGAGATAGCGCAAGACTGATGCGGCTGAAGATCTGGTCAACCCGTTCGTGAGTGTGCCCGACAGGCAAGAAGACCAGATGAATGACGTCGCAGATGCCGATAGACACAAGCCAATTGCAGAGGGCCGCCACGTTCCTATCCTTGTTCTCCCTGACGGTGTTGTCCATCTGGATTCTGATGTACGGAATCTTTCTACCACGGTGTTGAATTTCCTGCATCGCAGACAAGATTTCATCAGTCCATGGCTACCGGACAACCACGGCGAACCTATCGGGAGGCTAACGAGCTCACCTTCATGATCGTGATCCATATCAGAGTGCACGTCGTGGACGAATCGTGGGGGATGGTGTTGGTGTAGTAGTAGATGTCGTCCGGGCGGTATCCGTCGTACTTCACACAGGTGAGGTGGTACTTGAGGAGCATGTCGCGCTTCACAGTCTTGGGGATGCGAACCCAGTGAGGCAGCATGGTCTTCGCGGAGTCCATGCTATCAATTTCGAAGAAGAAGAAGTTTCCATGGCCAAGGCGCGACTGGAAGACGGCGTTGTTCAGATCCCTTCGTTCCTGGCGCACTCTCTCGAGGTGTACCTTCTGCTCAGCTCTGACCTGACGCCTCACCAGCTGCTGATGTTGACGGTGCACTTGACGTTCCTCTGGCGTCATGTCCTTTGTGCAAATCTCGCGAGCTTGGTCTCTGAGTGCTTTGCCCGCCGCGCATATGGGACAATGGCTGAATCGCTTCACCTTCGGCGTGGTGACATCCGGGAAGTCTTCCTTCCAAGTCCGGCGGAAAGTGTCGAACGATGCGAGCTTCACTTCGCTCTCGGTAGCAAAATCTACAAAGGGGCAGGGGCATGATAGGTCGGTATACAAATAAGGTCTCATAATGCGAGACAGAAAAGTTCGGTCTAAAGTGGTCGAAAAAATTATATCGGTAGTGGGTGAATAATTCTGTAATCAGCATGGCGAAACAATTTGTCATCAGTGTGACGAAACGGTATGTCATTAGTGGGACAAAACCGTCTCTCAACAGTGGGACAAGACGTTCTCTCTGCAGTAGGACGATATCGGCTAATTATGTGGGACAAATACTTTTGTGGTCGGTGGGACGAAACGGTATGCCATGAGCGGTGCGAAACGTTATGTCATCAGTGGGACGAAATCGGTCCGGCGTCGGTGGGACTAAACGTTCTGGCGATAGCGGGACGAAACGGTTTGTCATCAGCGGGACAAAACGGTTTGTCATCAGTGGGACAAAACGGCATGTCATCAGTGGGACGAAACGGCATGTCATCAGTGGGACAAAACGAATTGACATCAGCGGGACGAAACGGTTTGTCATCAGCGGGACGAAACGGTCTGTCATCAATGGGACGAAACGGTTTGTCATCAGTGGGACGAAACGGTTTGTCATCAGTGGGACGAAACGGTTTGTCATCAGCGGGACGGAACGGTCTGTCATCAGTGGGACGAAACGGTTTGTCATCAGCGGGACAAAAACGGTATATAATTAGCGGGACGAAACGGTCTGTCATCAGTGGGACAAAACGGTCTGTCATCAGCGGGACAAAACGGTTTGTCCTCAGTGGGACGAAACCGTTTGTCATCAGCGGGACGAAACGGTCTGTCGTCAGCGGGACGAAACGGCATGTCATCAGTGGGACAAAATAGGCCTCACCACGGAGAATGGCGTTGTCGTCCTCGGCCCACGACTTGTAGTAGTAGTAGACGCAAATCTTGGTCATCCAGGGAGGTAGGTGCTTCTTGAAGGTCTCGCTGTTTCCGTCATGAAAAGGCATGATCTCGACGTGACCGAGGTCATCCGAGAAGAAGTGCTCGAGAAACATGCGCACATGCTCCCTCGGTCCGGTTTGTCTGCTCTCGTATTGCTTGCGCTGCCTGATGTACGTAGGGTCGTTATCCACCACCGACCGTTGGATCACGAGACGTCTGCGTTTCGATACCTGATGCAAGGCCTCCCACGCACGCCCACACGTGTAGAGGGGGGCGCGATGATCGAAAGATCGCAAGTAGCCACCGTGATCGAACATGTAATCGAACTTGTCGGATTCCGACTCGTAGCCACCCCTGAGAACCTGAGCGAGCCGGTCAAAGGAGCGGTTATGATTGCCAGAGTATACGGTCAACGCACGGTCCAACACGGCATCAACGAGGGCCTCTCCGCACTGTGTGTATAGCTTGTGCACGCACTTGCGCGAACAGCATGGCGACTGCTCGCTAGCCTCCTTGGCGAGCATGAGGCGGATACAATCGCGAGAGGTGCGCTTGCTGATCAGAGACGAGACCTTGCCATTATCGCTTTCGGGGACCTCATCGGAGCCCTTGCCCCACGTGTACTTCCTTTTCTCAGGCTCCTTACGATCACTCGCACGCGCGTCGCAATCACACGAGTACCCGCTGCGGCACGAACACGTCGGTAATGTAAGTGTAGTGTCCGACGCGCCGGATCCTGGAGAAGAGGCCATGCTTTCGACCGCCGCCATGCAGCGCGGGGCGAGTGGGGGGGGGGGGGGGGGGTGAAGGACTGTGATCTGTGGTGAGGAAGAGTGACGGCCGATGACCGTTCTCGGACGGGCCGTTGACCGGGGTGCATAATATCCAGCTACGGGTCAAAATAATTGAGGACTCAAATACCGTATTATTTCGTACTTACTAGTATAGAACTATTTCATTTCTTTCGTATGTCGGAAATAGTTCTATACTAGTAAGTACACCCGAATCCAATGCAAGAAATATATCATCACATGAAGGAATATTATTGCCACGCCACTGTACTCTCGTACCGTTATGACTCTCGAGTAGGGAATATTTTATCTTCCAGTAATAGTAATATATAGTCGCAGTAGTTAGCCTTGTATATTCGTCGCGGTGCAAAATACATGAACCTGATGACGACGACGAGGTACACTATAGTGTGCGCACGCGCGCCGTTGGTCCAGTTGGGGTCAGAGCGGCGGCAGACAGAAACCACGTCATTTCCACCTCTCCCTCACCGCTTCCCACCAAGAAACCCGCTCATCTACCGCGTCAACCTACCTACCGCCAGAATGGCGCCGAAGAAGAACGAGCCTGCCAAGGACAAGGAAGACAAGGACAACGCCACCCCAGGTGAGTTGCGCGCGCGTACAGTAGCTGCCTGCCTGCTCGACGCGTGATACGGCCAGATCTAGCGAGTTCGGTTAGGGTTCCCTGTAGAAGCGGTGTAATCTAGGACCACTCGAGGTGTAGGCAGACGAGTGGGAGCGTACAGTAGCTGCCTGCCTGCTCGACGCGTGATGCGGCCAGATCTAGCGAGATCGGTTAGGGTTCCCTGTAGAAGCGGTGTAATCTAGGACCGCTCGAGGTGTAGGCAGACGAGTGGGAATAGAAACCCAAACGAGACGAGCGGCATCAGGGTCCTGCAGGGTAGTATTACGTCCCGTCGAGGCAGCTGCGGCAAGTTCAGTAAGGATGCCAATTGGTGGTGGGAGGGGGTGGAGGTGAAGAGCGGCCAGGGGGAACCTCTGCATGTACTCCGCCGTAAGGAGTGGTTTAATATTAGTGTGAAGCGCAGTACTTAAAGACATTACATTATTTAACCGCAGTACATAATGTATTGAAAATATGTTTGTCATCAGTGGGACGAAACGGTCTGTCATCAGTGGGACGAAACGGTCTGTCATCAGTGGGACAAAACGGTTTGTCATCAGTGGGACGAAACGGTTTGTCATCAGTGGGGCGAAACGGTCTGTCATCAGTGGGACAAAACGGTTTGTCATCGGTGGGACGAAACAGTTTGTCATCAGTGGGACGAAACGGTATGTCATCAGTGGGACGAAACGGTCTGTCATCAGTGGGACGAAACGGTCTGTCATCAGCGGGACGAAACGGTCTGCCAATAGTGGGACGAAACGTTCTGTCATCAGCGGGACGAAACGTTCTGTCATCAGTGGGACGAAACGGTTTGTCATCAGTGGGACGAAACGGTCTGTCATCAGCGGGACGAAACGTTCTGTCATCAGTGGGACGAAACGGTTTGTCATCAGCGGGACGAAAAGTTTTGTCATCAGTGGGACGAAACTGTTTGTCATCAGTGGGACGAAACGGTCTGTCATTAGTGGGACGAAACGGTCTGTCATTAGTGGGACGAAACGGTCTGACAGGATATGATATTTATAGGTCGAAGGTCCAAGCGGACATCAAAACCTACCGAGAAAGCAAAAGAATTCGATGCGCTCGGAGCGCTAGTCGGGAGAAAACACAAGGCGTCATCTTCTGTGCCCGAGCAGCCGGCGGCGAAGAAGAGCCGTGCAGCCTCAGATTCTGCAGCTAGAGCGGGCGCTGAGGCATCAGGTAACCCCTGGAAACCGAGCCTTTTAGGAGGTAGAGTGACGATTTACGGCACGCACTCGCAAGGAGACATATCGGCCGCCGCTCTTTTGACGGCCCGAATCAAGAGCGGCCAGGTCCTCTCAGATGCTCAAATGCAGACAGCGCGAAGGCTAATCGATTACGAAAAGCTCATGCAAGCTTACTATCAATCAGGTCCTTGCCTCTCCAATCATATAATTTTTGTGAGTGCACTGTGTCATATTGACATTGGTTGAAATCATGTGTGTTGACAGGTTCGAAAGGACGCGCACATGAGCCAGTAGCGGCTAAAGCTTCAAAGGAATCCAAGGGGAAAGAAAAGGTTTCAGAGACGATTGTGATTCCAGGTAATTGTGACTGAAAGTATCAATCCCTGCCTTTGTGAGTGCACTGTGTCATATTTACATTGTTTGAAATCATGTGCGTTGACAGGTTCGAAAGGACGCGCACATGAGCCAGTAGCGACTCAAGCTTCAAAGGAATCCAAGGGAAAAGAAAAGGTTCAGAGACGATTGTGACTCCAGGTAATTGTGACTGAAAGTATCAATCCCTGCCTTCTCACTCCCTTCGATTACTTTCTCGTCAATGAGTTATCTGACGTTCCAACAGGTCGTAAATTGGCGCAGGCAACCGCGTCGGAAGCAGCTGGTAAATCGGGATCCCCAGGTAAGAAAAAATACGCTTGGCTTTGATGGTGTATGGCGATACCGTTCAGTAGTTAATCGTGACGCCCACTGCAAGTGTGTTGAGTACTCTCTACTCATTCTTTACAGGTTCCCCGAATCAAGGCTCTTCTTTGTCTAAAGGCCCATTTCAAGTACCGGAAACATAGCCTGAGCCTGAAATAGAACACACTGAGCCGGAGCCGGAGCCGGAGCCCACTCGGCTTGACCCGGAGCCAGAGGCCGAGCTCGAGACTCCAGCGCCGACTACCGCGCAAGCGTCTGGTTCTGGAGCCTCTGGTTCTCGAGCCCCTATTGCCGAGGCTCCGAGAAGGGTCTCTGAATTCCTCAGTATGTGCACGGATGAAGAGGTCTTCGGCACAGAGGACGAACAGAGGCAACGGGCGGCAGAGAAGCGTAAGCAAGCTCTCGACATCACCGGCACTCCTGGACCCGAGAGGAAGACAAAGCTGATGACGGTCGCCTCTTACGGCGACTTCTTTGACGAGAGGGACGGGTCCCAAGAAAATGACTCCTACAGCGACTTTACCTCAAGGAGCTGGACTATCCACTGGTTCAAGAACACAAGTGCTGAGGTACAGATCTATTTGTACATCGAATTGCACAAGGCGAGCCTGCTGACTGGCAAGGACTTTTTCGATGATCCGAAGGGGCCACTTCTCGCGTGTATCGGAAAGATCAAGGACGTCGAGCTGGACTCGGCCGGAAACTACGAGGTGAGTAAAGCTTATATGATGTCTGAATTCGTGTCAATGTCGTGTTTCAATAAGTATTAATATTCGTATGCTTGTTACCGCAGATCTCTCTTGAACCTTATCGCTTGACAGTGCACAAGGAGTTCAGGATCGATGTCAGCTTTGAGAGGTTGCTACTCCACGCGATCCAACCGCAACTCTGCTTCCAACCGCGGTTCCAGTCTTACTACGCATGGACTTTGGTCGAGCGCAATGTGCTGGCGCAGGCGCTGACAGGTTTCGCGTCTGGTCAGATTGACATCTATGACTTGGCCAACATTGACAAGGATTTTAAAAACGCGCTTCCATACGTCAACACGTTGGCCGTCCCGCCGGCCTTGAATGGCTTCCACAACACCGGTGCCGTCGACTGGATCTCTTACGGCCACCTCAGAGTCATCTGTTGATTGCTGATCCCGAGGTAAAGACATCTCACGGTGGCGACATCAACACGTTATACGCCGACCGAGTTAACCTCGTCGTCGACAAGGATACGGGGCTGCCTCACATTTTCAGCTTCATATCCGATAAGTTCGTCGCTCCGCCGCCGGAATTTGAATTCCGTTCCCCAAAGCTGCAAGACTGCAATATGGTGGCGCAAAGCTACAAGGTAAAAGCCTATCGCGACCTGTTGTACCTATCCAAGTCAGATATGTGTAGTTACATATAAATCAATACACAATGCAACTTACTGACATCCATTTCTTGCATTTGTTATTCAGAGGAATCCTTCCCTGTCCGCCGAGAATTTCTCGGTGTCCTTTCCAGTAGTCCACAAGAACCGCGATTGTTTCTCCAAAGAGTACGAGCCCCTCGCTCTGACCATGGCCAACTTCAAGGAGCTAGTCGCAGCACACGAAGGCGGGGAGAACCCGAGGTTGGCGGATTCAAGTTCCTACAAGCCAGAGATCGACGTCATCATCGAGTTTCTTAGCGCCTACGGCGCGCTTCAAACCAACATCGACGGCAGCCACAGACGGGAGGCGAAGCGCATGGTGAAAGAAAACTACCCGGAAATCTACAAAGCCAACAAAGGCATCCACCTCACGTCGGCTAAGATGTACATCGGCCTCTCGCCAGAAGTCTGCCGCTACATGTCTATGAAGCTCAACGAGGCGGGTCACACCGTCGTGGGAGACACGTCGATGCACAAACTCCTGGTGAGTGGCCTATTCTCCCAAATTATTATTAAGCTGACCGTGGCAGCAAATAGGCGTAAAGTGTGACAAAAGTCGTTCTGTTGTTAGCGGGTTAAAAATATGTCACAGTGGGACGAAACGGTCTGTCATCAGCGGGACGAAACGGTATGTCATCAGCGGGACGAAACGGTATGTCATCAGTGGGACGAAACGTTCTGTCATCAGTGGGACGAAACGTTCTGTCATCCGCGGGACAAAACGGTTTGTCATCAGTGGGACGAAACGGTTTGTCATCAGCGGGACGAAACGGTTTGTCATCCGTGGGACGAAACGGTCTGTCATCAGTGGGACGAAACGGTCTGTCCTCAGTGGGACGAAACGGTTTGTCATCAGTGGGACGAAACGGTTTGTCATCAGTGGGACGAAACGGTTTGTCATCAGCGGGACGAAACGGTCTGTCATCAGTGGGACGAAACGGTATGTCATCAGTGGGACGAAACGTTCTGTCATTAAAAGGGGCGAAACGTTTTGTCATCAGCGGGTCGAAACGGTTTGTCATCGAGGTACAATCGTTCGGAATTTTGAAATCGGTGCAATTGTTTCTGCAGAACCCTTGCAGATGTTTCGAGAGCTGGTATGCAGAACATGATGCAAATCGCCCCGGCTTTAGGGCACTTCCGCAAATCAGGGTAGTGAAGGAGTTCAAGAAGTCTGAAATTCTTCAAGTTGAACTTGAGAAGATCGGCATCAAAGATGAGAAGAGCAGCGAGTTTTCAAATTTGATTGACCTCTGCTCGCGCCCACAACGGTGAGCTGCGTACATGATGAAAATTTATCGTGTTGTTAATGCTGTTAGATTCTGACAAATGATTTGCGCAGTGTTTTTGAGCCCCTTGAGCAGATTTCCGAAGCCTACCGGCATGTGGACCTCGGTGTTCGAGGATGGGACGAAGCCAGAACCAAACTCCGAGACCTATTTGTGTACTACCAGCAAGAACTCGATAGAGTCGAGCGTCTCAATTACGGCAGGCAACTCACCCAGAAGGCTGTGAGGAAGTTAAGAAGCAATTCGGAAGCCTATCAATACAATCCTCGATAACAAGAAGTACGGCTTCGGGAAAGACAGAGCTCACTTCCGAGTCGCCCTCATGGAGGTAAGTTGTGACCGACCCCAGTGTCTTAATCATATGGAATACTAACATGTCTTTCTCCGTACTGAAGTTTGTTTTTCGACCCAGGATGTTGGCTTTGGACCCCATGCGCCCTGGCTAGACGAGCCGTCTCTTGCCAAGCAGAGCGACAGCGCGGATCTCCCTGTGGGCCAGATGTACCTGGTGGTTGGACTGCTCATCCAAGGCGAGCACAGTGTGACCCCGAGCCTCTACGAGCTGGTGGATGACATAAAGCATGCCGGCGACAATGGCCCCATGGTTGTTACGCACACCAACGCGGAGTGGCTCGCGATGATTGAGACCTGGAGGTTTCGCGATCTCTTGCGTCGGGCAAGCACCAAGCTCATGAATGTCATTGACACGGCCAAGGGCAGGGAGACAATCCAACTCCTGACGCCGGACGAACCGGCCAGGAATTGGGGGAAATATCTCTCGGACCACATAATCGATTGGGATGTGCAAGACAAAGTGTCGGATGAGCAAGCGGCCGCTCGCCTTGACGCCATCACCAAGTTCCGAGCCAAGGTTGATGACCTCGGCCCAACAGGCTTCCCCAGAAAGTTCCAGGATTTGTTCAAAGGTGCTCATCGCTCCGGTCCTTTGATGGTCTTGCTGACCCCTCCTGCCAGATGGGGGGACATGAAATCCGCCGATTGTCTCACACCACTACCGGTTCGAGAGCATATCGCGGCCACCAACACCACCATCAGGAGTGAGGCGTATCGCATCAAGAATCAGATGCCGGACTTGGTCATCTCCTTCTTCACAGAGTTTGCTCTTCTCGCATGTGCGCCGGAGCTTATCGCGGTTTCCGCTCCGAATGTTTCTAATGAGCTGTGGATATCGATGAAGGTAACTAAGATCTTGTGCAACCACAAATGCTCTTCTGAATTTTCGTTGTGAGCCATTAACCCGAATCTAGCGAGTTCGGTTAGGGTTCCCTGTAGAAGCGGTGTAATCTAGGACCGCTCGAGGTGTAGGCAGACGAGTGGGAATAGAAACCCAAACGAGACGAGCGGCATCATGGTCCTGCAGGGTAGTATTACGTCCCGTCGAGGCAGCTGCGGCAAGTTCAGTAAGGATGCCAATTGGTGGTGGGAGGGGGTGGAGGTGAAGAGCGGCCAGGGGGAACCTCTGCATGTACTCCGCCGTAAGGAGTGGTTTAATATTAGTGTGAAGCGCAGTACTTAAAGACATTACATTATTTAACCGCAGTACATAATGTATTGAAAATAGGTTTGTCATCAGTGGGACGAAACGGTTTGTCATCAGTGGGACGAAACGGTCTGTCATCAGTGGGACAAAACGGTTTGTCATCAGTGGGACGAAACGGTTTGTCATCAGCGGGACGAAACGGTCTGTCATCAGTGGGACAAAACGGTTTGTCATCGGTGGGACGAAACAGTTTGTCATCAGTGGGACGAAACGGTATGTCATCAGCGGGACGGAACGGTCTGTCATCAGTGGGACAAAACGGTTTGTCATCAGTGGGACGAAACGGTTTGTCATCAGTGGGACGAAACGGTCTGTCATCAGTGGGACAAAACGGTTTGTCATCGGTGGGACGAAACAGTTTGTCATCAGTGGGACGAAACGGTATGTCATCAGTGGGACGAAACGGTCTGTCATCAGTGGGACGAAACGGTTTGTCATCAGCGGGACGAAACGGTCTGTCATCAGTGGGACAAAACGGTTTGTCATCGGTGGGACGAAACAGTTTGTCATCAGTGGGACGAAACGGTATGTCATCAGTGGGACGAAACGGTCTGTCATCAGTGGGACAAAACGGTTTGTCATCAGTGGGACGAAACGGTTTGTCATCAGTGGGACGAAACGGTCTGTCATCAGTGGGACAAAACGGTTTGTCATCGGTGGGACGAAACAGTTTGTCATCAGTGGGACGAAACGGTATGTCATCAGTGGGACGAAACGGTCTGTCATCAGTGGGACGAAACGGTCTGTCATCATCGGGACGAAACGGTCTGCCAATAGTGGGACGAAACGTTCTGTCATCAGCGGGACGAAACGTTCTGTCATCAGTGGGACGAAACGGTTTGTCATCAGTGGGACGAAACGGTCTGTCATCAGCGGGACGAAACGGTCTGTCATCAGTGGGACGAAACGGTTTGTCATCAGCGGGACGAAAAGTTTTGTCATCAGTGGGACGAAACGGTTTGTCATCAGTGGGACGAAACGGTCTGTCATCAGTGGGACGAAACGGTCTGTCATTAGTGGGACGAAACGGTCTGACAGGATATGATATTTATAGGTCGAAGGTCCAAGCGGACATCAAAACCTACCGAGAAAGCAAAAGAATTCGATGCGCTCGGAGCGCTAGTCGGGAGAAAACACAAGGCGTCATCTTCTGTGCCCGAGCAGCCGGCGGCGAAGAAGAGCCGTGCAGCCTCAGCTTCTGCAGCTAGAGCGGGCGCTGAGGCATCATGTAACCCCTGGAAACCGAGCCTTTTAGGAGGTAGAGTGACGATTTACGGCACGCACTCGCAAGGAGACAGATCGGCCGCCGCTCTTTTGACGGCCCGAATCAAGAGCGGCCAGGTCCTCTCAGATGCTCAAATGCAGACAGCGCGAAGGCTAATCGATTACGAAAAGCTCATGCAAGCTTACTATCAATCAGGTCCTTGCCTCTCCAATCATATAATTTTTGTGAGTGCACTGTGTCATATTGACATTGGTTGAAATCATGTGTGTTGACAGGTTCGAAAGGACGCGCACATGAGCCAGTAGCGGCTAAAGCTTCAAAGGAATCCAAGGGGAAAGAAAAGGTTTCAGAGACGATTGTGATTCCAGGTAATTGTGACTGAAAGTATCAATCCCTGCCTTTGTGAGTGCACTGTGTCATATTTACATTGTTTGAAATCATGTGCGTTGACAGGTTCGAAAGGACGCGCACATGAGCCAGTAGCGACTCAAGCTTCAAAGGAATCCAAGGGAAAAGAAAAGGTTCAGAGACGATTGTGACTCCAGGTAATTGTGACTGAAAGTATCAATCCCTGCCTTCTCACTCCCTTCGATTACTTTCTCGTCAATGAGTTATCTGACGTTCCAACAGGTCGTAAATTGGCGCAGGCAACCGCGTCGGAAGCAGCTGGTAAATCGGGATCCCCAGGTAAGAAAAAATACGCTTGGCTTTGATGGTGTATGGCGATACCGTTCAGTAGTTAATCGTGACGCCCACTGCAAGTGTGTTGAGTACTCTCTACTCATTCTTTACAGGTTCCCCGAATCAAGGCTCTTCTTTGTCTCGAGCCCCTATTGCCGAGGCTCCGAGAAGGGTCTCTGAATTCCTCAGTATGTGCACGGATGAAGAGGTCTTCGGCACAGAGGACGAACAGAGGCAACGGGCGGCAGAGAAGCGTAAGCAAGCTCTCGACATCACCGGCACTCCTGGACCCGAGAGGAAGACAAAGCTGATGACGGTCGCCTCTTACGGCGACTTCTTTGACGAGAGGGACGGGTCCCAAGAAAATGACTCCTACAGCGACTTTACCTCAAGGAGCTGGACTATCCACTGGTTCAAGAACACAAGTGCTGAGGTACAGATCTATTTGTACATCAAATTGCACAAGGCGAGCCTGCTGACTGGCAAGGACTTTTTCGATGATCCGAAGGGGCCACTTCTCGCGTGTATCGGAAAGATCAAGGACGTCGAGCTGGACTCGGCCGGAAACTACGAAGTGAGTAAAGCTTATATGATGTCTGAATTCGTGTCAATGTCGTGTTTCAATAAGTATTAATATTCGTATGCTTGTTACCGCAGATCTCTCTTGAACCTTATCGCTTGACAGTGCACAAGGAGTTCAGGATCGATGTCAGCTTTGAGAGGTTGCTACTCCACGCGATCCAACCGCAACTCTGCTTCCAACCGCGGTTCCAGTCTTACTACGCATGGACTTTGGTCGAGCGCAATGTGCTGGCGCAGGCGCTGACAGGTTTCGCGTCTGGTCAGATTGACATCTATGACTTGGCCAACATTGACAAGGATTTTAAAAACGCGCTTCCATACGTCAACACGTTGGCCGTCCCGCCGGCCTTGAATGGCTTCCACAACACCGGTGCCGTCGACTGGATCTCTTACGGCCACCTCAGAGTCATCTGTTGATTGCTGATCCCGAGGTAAAGACATCTCACGGTGGCGACATCAACACGTTATACGCCGACAGAGTTAACCTCGTCGTCGACAAGGATACGGGGCTGCCTCGCATTTTCAGCTTCATATCCGATAAGTTCGTCGCTCCGCCGCCGGAATTTGAATTCCGTTCCCCAAAGCTGCAAGACTGCAATATGGTGGCGCAAAGCTACAAGGTAAAAGCCTATCGCGACCTGTTGTACCTATCCAAGTCAGATATGTGTAGTTACATATAAATCAATACACAATGCAACTTACTGACATCCATTTCTTGCATTTGTTATTCAGAGGAATCCTTCCCTGTCCGCCGAGAATTTCTCGGTGTCCTTTCCAGTAGTCCACAAGAACCGCGATTGTTTCTCCAAAGAGTACGAGCCCCTCGCTCTGACCATGGCCAACTTCAAGGAGCTAGTCGCAGCACACGAAGGCGGGGAGAACCCGAGGTTGGCGGATTCAAGTTCCTACAAGCCAGAGATCGACGTCATCATCGAGTTTCTTAGCGCCTACGGCGCGCTTCAAACCAACATCGACGGCAGCCACAGACGGGAGGCGAAGCGCATGGTGAAAGAAAACTACCCGGAAATCTACAAAGCCAACAAAGGCATCCACCTCACGTCGGCTAAGATGTACATCGGCCTCTCGCCAGAAGTCTGCCGCTACATGTCTATGAAGCTCAACGAGGCGGGTCACACCGTCGTGGGAGACACGTCGATGCACAAACTCCTGGTGAGTGGCCTATTCTCCCAAATTATTATTAAGCTGACCGTGGCAGCAAATAGGCGTAAAGTGTGACAAAAGTCGTTCTGTTGTTAGCGGGTTAAAAATATGTCACAGTGGGACGAAACGGTCTGTCATCAGCGGGACGAAACGGTATGTCATCAGTGGGACGAAACGTTCTGTCATCAGTGGGACGAAACGTTCTGTCATCAGCGGGACAAAACGGTTTGTCATCAGTGGGACGAAACGGTTTGTCATCAGCGGGACGAAACGGTTTGTCATCCGTGGGACGAAACGGTCTGTCATCAGTGGGACGAAACGGTATGTCCTCAGTGGGACGAAACGGTTTGTCATCAGTGGGACGAAACGGTTTGTCATCAGTGGGACGAAACGGTTTGTCATCAGCGGGACGAAACGGTCTGTCATCAGTGGGACGAAACGGTATGTCATCAGTGGGACGAAACGTTCTGTCATTAAAAGGGGCGACACGTTCTGTCATCAGCGGGACGAAACGGTTTGTCATCGAGGTACAATCGTTCGGAATTTTGAAATCGGTGCAATTGTTTCTGCAGAACCTTCGCAGATGTTTCGAGAGCTGGTATGCAGAACATGATGCAAATCGCCCCGGCTTTAGGGCACTTCCGCAAATCAAGGTAGTGAAGGAGTTCAAGAAGTCTGAAATTCTTCAAGTTGAACTTGAGAAGATCGGCATCAAAGATGAGAAGAGCAACGAGTTTTCAAATTTGATTGACCTCTGCTCGCGCCCACAACGGTGAGCTGCGTACATGATGAAAATTTATCGTGTTGTTAATGCTGTTAGATTCTGACAAATGATTTGCGCAGTGTTTTTGAGCCCCTTGAGCAGATTTCTGAAGCCTACCGGCATGTGGACCTCGGTGTTCGAGGATGGGACGAAGCCAGAACCAAACTCCGAGACCTATTTGTGTACTACCAGCAAGAACTCGATAGAGTCGAGCGTCTCAATTACGGAAGGCAACTCACCCAGGAGGCAGTGAGGAAGGTTTACGAAGCAATTCGGAAGCCTATCAATACAATCCTCGATAACAAGAAGTACGGCTTCGGGAAAGACAGAGCTCACTTCCGAGTCGCCCTCATGGAGGTAAGTTGTGACCGACCCCAGTGTCTTAATCATATGGAATACTAACATGTCTTTCTCCGTACTGAAGTTTGTTTTTCGACCCAGGATGTTGGCTTTGGACCCCATGCGCCCTGGCTAGACGAGCCGTCTCTTGCCAAGCAGAGCGACAGCGCGGATCTCCCTGTGGGCCAGATGTACCTGGTGGTTGGACTGCTCATCCAAGGCGAGCACAGTGTGACCCCGAGCCTCTACGAGCTGGTGGATGACATAAAGCATGCCGGCGACAATGGCCCCATGGTTGTTACGCACACCAACGCGGAGTGGCTCGCGATGATTGAGACCTGGAGGTTTCGCGATCTCTTGCGTCGGGCAAGCACCAAGCTCATGAATGTCATTGACACGGCCAAGGGCAGGGAGACAATCCAACTCCTGACGCCGGACGAACCGGCCAGGAATTGGGGGAAATATCTCTCGGACCACATAATCGATTGGGATGTGCAAGACAAAGTGTCGGATGAGCAAGCGGCCGCTCGCCTTGACGCCATCACCAAGTTCCGAGCCAAGGTTGATGACCTCGGCCCAACAGGCTTCCCCAGAAAGTTCCAGGATTTGTTCAAAGGTGCTCATCGCTCCGGTCCTTTGATGGTCTTGCTGACCCCTCCTGCCAGATGGGGGGACATGAAATCCGCCGATTGTCTCACACCACTACCGGTTCGAGAGCATATCGCGGCCACCAACACCACCATCAGGAGTGAGGCGTATCGCATCAAGAATCAGATGCCGGACTTGGTCATCTCCTTCTTCACAGAGTTTGCTCTTCTCGCATGTGCGCCGGAGCTTATCGCGGTTTCCGCTCCGAATGTTTCTAATGAGCTGTGGATATCGATGAAGGTAACTAAGATCTTGTGCAACCACAAATGCTCTTCTGAATTTTCGTTGTGAGCCATTAACCCGAATCTAGCGAGTTCGGTTAGGGTTCCCTGTAGAAGCGGTGTAATCTAGGACCGCTCGAGGTGTAGGCAGACGAGTGGGAATAGAAACCCAAACGAGACGAGCGGCATCAGGGTCCTGCAGGGTAGTATTACGTCCCGTCGAGGCAGCTGCGGCAAGTTCAGTAAGGATGCCAATTGGTGGTGGGAGGGGGTGGAGGTGAAGAGCGGCCAGGGGGAACCTCTGCATGTACTCCGCCGTAAGGAGTGGTTTAATATTAGTGTGAAGCGCAGTACTTAAAGACATTACATTATTTAACCGCAGTACATAATGTATTGAAAATAGGTTTGTCATCAGTGGGACGAAACGGTTTGTCATCAGTGGGACGAAACGGTTTGTCATCAGTGGGACAAAACGGTTTGTCATCAGTGGGACGAAACGGTTTGTCATCAGCGGGACGAAACGGTCTGTCATCAGTGGGACAAAACGGTTTGTCATCGGTGGGACGAAACAGTTTGTCATCAGTGGGACGAAACGGTATGTCATCAGTGGGACGAAACGGTCTGTCATCAGTGGGACAAAACGGTTTGTCATCAGTGGGACGAAACGGTTTGTCATCAATGGGACGAAACGGTCTGTCATCAGTGGGACAAAACGGTTTGTCATCGGTGGGACGAAACAGTTTGTCATCAGTGGGACGAAACGGTATGTCATCAGTGGGACGAAACGGTCTGTCATCAGTGGGACGAAACGGTCTGTCATCATCGGGACGAAACGGTCTGCCAATAGTGGGACGAAACGGTCTGTCATCAGCGGGACGAAACGTTCTGTCATCAGTGGGACGAAACGGTTTGTCATCAATGGGACGAAACGGTCTGTCATCAGCGGGACGAAACGGTATGTCATCAGTGGGACGAAACGGTCTGTCATCAGTGGGACGAAACGGTCTGTCATCATCGGGACGAAACGGTCTGCCAATAGTGGGACGAAACGGTCTGTCATCAGCGGGACGAAACGTTCTGTCATCAGTGGGACGAAACGGTTTGTCATCAATGGGACGAAACGGTCTGTCATCAGCGGGACGAAACGGTATGTCATCAGTGGGACGAAACGGTTTGTCATCAGCGGGACGAAAAGTTTTGTCATCAGTGGGACGAAACGGTTTGTCATCAGTGGGACGAAACGGTCTGTCATCAGTGGGACGAAACGGTCTGTCATTAGTGGGACGAAACGGTCTGACAGGATATGATATTTATAGGTCGAAGGTCCAAGCGGACATCAAAACCTACCGAGAAAGCAAAAGAATTCGATGCGCTCGGAGCGCTAGTCGGGAGAAAACACAAGGCGTCATCTTCTGTGCCCGAGCAGCCGGCGGCGAAGAAGAGCCGTGCAGCCTCAGCTTCTGCAGCTAGAGCGGGCGCTGAGGCATCATGTAACCCCTGGAAACCGAGCCTTTTAGGAGGTAGAGTGACGATTTACGGCACGCACTCGCAAGGAGACAGATCGGCCGCCGCTCTTTTGACGGCCCGAATCAAGAGCGGCCAGGTCCTCTCAGATGCTCAAATGCAGACAGCGCGAAGGCTAATCGATTACGAAAAGCTCATGCAAGCTTACTATCAATCAGGTCCTTGCCTCTCCAATCATATAATTTTTGTGAGTGCACTGTGTCATATTGACATTGGTTGAAATCATGTGTGTTGACAGGTTCGAAAGGACGCGCACATGAGCCAGTAGCGGCTAAAGCTTCAAAGGAATCCAAGGGGAAAGAAAAGGTTTCAGAGACGATTGTGATTCCAGGTAATTGTGACTGAAAGTATCAATCCCTGCCTTTGTGAGTGCACTGTGTCATATTTACATTGTTTGAAATCATGTGCGTTGACAGGTTCGAAAGGACGCGCACATGAGCCAGTAGCGACTCAAGCTTCAAAGGAATCCAAGGGAAAAGAAAAGGTTCAGAGACGATTGTGACTCCAGGTAATTGTGACTGAAAGTATCAATCCCTGCCTTCTCACTCCCTTCGATTACTTTCTCGTCAATGAGTTATCTGACGTTCCAACAGGTCGTAAATTGGCGCAGGCAACCGCGTCGGAAGCAGCTGGTAAATCGGGATCCCCAGGTAAGAAAAAATACGCTTGGCTTTGATGGTGTATGGCGATACCGTTCAGTAGTTAATCGTGACGCCCACTGCAAGTGTGTTGAGTACTCTCTACTCATTCTTTACAGGTTCCCCGAATCAAGGCTCTTCTTTGTCTCGAGCCCCTATTGCCGAGGCTCCGAGAAGGGTCTCTGAATTCCTCAGTATGTGCACGGATGAAGAGGTCTTCGGCACAGAGGACGAACAGAGGCAACGGGCGGCAGAGAAGCGTAAGCAAGCTCTCGACATCACCGGCACTCCTGGACCCGAGAGGAAGACAAAGCTGATGACGGTCGCCTCTTACGGCGACTTCTTTGACGAGAGGGACGGGTCCCAAGAAAATGACTCCTACAGCGACTTTACCTCAAGGAGCTGGACTATCCACTGGTTCAAGAACACAAGTGCTGAGGTACAGATCTATTTGTACATCAAATTGCACAAGGCGAGCCTGCTGACTGGCAAGGACTTTTTCGATGATCCGAAGGGGCCACTTCTCGCGTGTATCGGAAAGATCAAGGACGTCGAGCTGGACTCGGCCGGAAACTACGAAGTGAGTAAAGCTTATATGATGTCTGAATTCGTGTCAATGTCGTGTTTCAATAAGTATTAATATTCGTATGCTTGTTACCGCAGATCTCTCTTGAACCTTATCGCTTGACAGTGCACAAGGAGTTCAGGATCGATGTCAGCTTTGAGAGGTTGCTACTCCACGCGATCCAACCGCAACTCTGCTTCCAACCGCGGTTCCAGTCTTACTACGCATGGACTTTGGTCGAGCGCAATGTGCTGGCGCAGGCGCTGACAGGTTTCGCGTCTGGTCAGATTGACATCTATGACTTGGCCAACATTGACAAGGATTTTAAAAACGCGCTTCCATACGTCAACACGTTGGCCGTCCCGCCGGCCTTGAATGGCTTCCACAACACCGGTGCCGTCGACTGGATCTCTTACGGCCACCTCAGAGTCATCTGTTGATTGCTGATCCCGAGGTAAAGACATCTCACGGTGGCGACATCAACACGTTATACGCCGACAGAGTTAACCTCGTCGTCGACAAGGATACGGGGCTGCCTCGCATTTTCAGCTTCATATCCGATAAGTTCGTCGCTCCGCCGCCGGAATTTGAATTCCGTTCCCCAAAGCTGCAAGACTGCAATATGGTGGCGCAAAGCTACAAGGTAAAAGCCTATCGCGACCTGTTGTACCTATCCAAGTCAGATATGTGTAGTTACATATAAATCAATACACAATGCAACTTACTGACATCCATTTCTTGCATTTGTTATTCAGAGGAATCCTTCCCTGTCCGCCGAGAATTTCTCGGTGTCCTTTCCAGTAGTCCACAAGAACCGCGATTGTTTCTCCAAAGAGTACGAGCCCCTCGCTCTGACCATGGCCAACTTCAAGGAGCTAGTCGCAGCACACGAAGGCGGGGAGAACCCGAGGTTGGCGGATTCAAGTTCCTACAAGCCAGAGATCGACGTCATCATCGAGTTTCTTAGCGCCTACGGCGCGCTTCAAACCAACATCGACGGCAGCCACAGACGGGAGGCGAAGCGCATGGTGAAAGAAAACTACCCGGAAATCTACAAAGCCAACAAAGGCATCCACCTCACGTCGGCTAAGATGTACATCGGCCTCTCGCCAGAAGTCTGCCGCTACATGTCTATGAAGCTCAACGAGGCGGGTCACACCGTCGTGGGAGACACGTCGATGCACAAACTCCTGGTGAGTGGCCTATTCTCCCAAATTATTATTAAGCTGACCGTGGCAGCAAATAGGCGTAAAGTGTGACAAAAGTCGTTCTGTTGTTAGCGGGTTAAAAATATGTCACAGTGGGACGAAACGGTCTGTCATCAGCGGGACGAAACGGTATGTCATCAGCGGGACGAAACGGTATGTCATCAGTGGGACGAAACGGTCTGTCATCAGTGGGACGAAACGGTCTGTCATCATCGGGACGAAACGGTCTGCCAATAGTGGGACGAAACGGTCTGTCATCAGCGGGACGAAACGTTCTGTCATCAGTGGGACGAAACGGCTTGTCATCAATGGGACGAAACGGTCTGTCATCAGCGGGACGAAACGGTCTGTCATCAGTGGGACGAAACGGTTTGTCATCAGCGGGACGAAAAGTTTTGTCATCAGTGGGACGAAACGGTTTGTCATCAGTGGGACGAAACGGTCTGTCATCAGTGGGACGAAACGGTCTGTCATTAGTGGGACGAAACGGTCTGACAGGATATGATATTTATAGGTCGAAGGTCCAAGCGGACATCAAAACCTACCGAGAAAGCAAAAGAATTCGATGCGCTCGGAGCGCTAGTCGGGAGAAAACACAAGGCGTCATCTTCTGTGCCCGAGCAGCCGGCGGCGAAGAAGAGCCGTGCAGCCTCAGCTTCTGCAGCTAGAGCGGGCGCTGAGGCATCATGTAACCCCTGGAAACCGAGCCTTTTAGGAGGTAGAGTGACGATTTACGGCACGCACTCGCAAGGAGACAGATCGGCCGCCGCTCTTTTGACGGCCCGAATCAAGAGCGGCCAGGTCCTCTCAGATGCTCAAATGCAGACAGCGCGAAGGCTAATCGATTACGAAAAGCTCATGCAAGCTTACTATCAATCAGGTCCTTGCCTCTCCAATCATATAATTTTTGTGAGTGCACTGTGTCATATTGACATTGGTTGAAATCATGTGTGTTGACAGGTTCGAAAGGACGCGCACATGAGCCAGTAGCGGCTAAAGCTTCAAAGGAATCCAAGGGGAAAGAAAAGGTTTCAGAGACGATTGTGATTCCAGGTAATTGTGACTGAAAGTATCAATCCCTGCCTTTGTGAGTGCACTGTGTCATATTTACATTGTTTGAAATCATGTGCGTTGACAGGTTCGAAAGGACGCGCACATGAGCCAGTAGCGACTCAAGCTTCAAAGGAATCCAAGGGAAAAGAAAAGGTTCAGAGACGATTGTGACTCCAGGTAATTGTGACTGAAAGTATCAATCCCTGCCTTCTCACTCCCTTCGATTACTTTCTCGTCAATGAGTTATCTGACGTTCCAACAGGTCGTAAATTGGCGCAGGCAACCGCGTCGGAAGCAGCTGGTAAATCGGGATCCCCAGGTAAGAAAAAATACGCTTGGCTTTGATGGTGTATGGCGATACCGTTCAGTAGTTAATCGTGACGCCCACTGCAAGTGTGTTGAGTACTCTCTACTCATTCTTTACAGGTTCCCCGAATCAAGGCTCTTCTTTGTCTAAAGGCCCATTTCAAGTACCGGAAACATAGCCTGAGCCTGAAATAGAACACACTGAGCCGGAGCCGGAGCCGGAGCCCACTCGGCTTGACCCGGAGCCAGAGGCCGAGCTCGAGACTCCAGCGCCGACTACCGCGCAAGCGTCTGGTTCTGGAGCCTCTGGTTCTCGAGCCCCTATTGCCGAGGCTCCGAGAAGGGTCTCTGAATTCCTCAGTATGTGCACGGATGAAGAGGTCTTCGGCACAGAGGACGAACAGAGGCAACGGGCGGCAGAGAAGCGTAAGCAAGCTCTCGACATCACCGGCACTCCTGGACCCGAGAGGAAGACAAAGCTGATGACGGTCGCCTCTTACGGCGACTTCTTTGACGAGAGGGACGGGTCCCAAGAAAATGACTCCTACAGCGACTTTACCTCAAGGAGCAGGACTATCCACTGGTTCAAGAACACAAGTGCTGAGGTACAGATCTATTTGTACATCAAATTGCACAAGGCGAGCCTGCTGACTGGCAAGGACTTTTTCGATGATCCGAAGGGGCCACTTCTCGCGTGTATCGGAAAGATCAAGGACGTCGAGCTGGACTCGGCCGGAAACTACGAAGTGAGTAAAGCTTATATGATGTCTGAATTCGTGTCAATGTCGTGTTTCAATAAGTATTAATATTCGTATGCTTGTTACCGCAGATCTCTCTTGAACCTTATCGCTTGACAGTGCACAAGGAGTTCAGGATCGATGTCAGCTTTGAGAGGTTGCTACTCCACGCGATCCAACCGCAACTCTGCTTCCAACCGCGGTTCCAGTCTTACTACGCATGGACTTTGGTCGAGCGCAATGTGCTGGCGCAGGCGCTGACAGGTTTCGCGTCTGGTCAGATTGACATCTATGACTTGGCCAACATTGACAAGGATTTTAAAAACGCGCTTCCATACGTCAACACGTTGGCCGTCCCGCCGGCCTTGAATGGCTTCCACAACACCGGTGCCGTCGACTGGATCTCTTACGGCCACCTCAGAGTCATCTGTTGATTGCTGATCCCGAGGTAAAGACATCTCACGGTGGCGACATCAACACGTTATACGCCGACAGAGTTAACCTCGTCGTCGACAAGGATACGGGGCTGCCTCGCATTTTCAGCTTCATATCCGATAAGTTCGTCGCTCCGCCGCCGGAATTTGAATTCCGTTCCCCAAAGCTGCAAGACTGCAATATGGTGGCGCAAAGCTACAAGGTAAAAGCCTATCGCGACCTGTTGTACCTATCCAAGTCAGATATGTGTAGTTACATATAAATCAATACACAATGCAACTTACTGACATCCATTTCTTGCATTTGTTATTCAGAGGAATCCTTCCCTGTCCGCCGAGAATTTCTCGGTGTCCTTTCCAGTAGTCCACAAGAACCGCGATTGTTTCTCCAAAGAGTACGAGCCCCTCGCTCTGACCATGGCCAACTTCAAGGAGCTAGTCGCAGCACACGAAGGCGGGGAGAACCCGAGGTTGGCGGATTCAAGTTCCTACAAGCCAGAGATCGACGTCATCATCGAGTTTCTTAGCGCCTACGGCGCGCTTCAAACCAACATCGACGGCAGCCACAGACGGGAGGCGAAGCGCATGGTGAAAGAAAACTACCCGGAAATCTACAAAGCCAACAAAGGCATCCACCTCACGTCGGCTAAGATGTACATCGGCCTCTCGCCAGAAGTCTGCCGCTACATGTCTATGAAGCTCAACGAGGCGGGTCACACCGTCGTGGGAGACACGTCGATGCACAAACTCATGGTGAGTGGCCTATTCTCCCAAATTATTATTAAGCTGACCGTGGCAGCAAATAGGCGTAAAGTGTGACAAAAGTCGTTCTGTTGTTAGCGGGTTAAAAATATGTCACAGTGGGACGAAACGGTCTGTCATCAGCGGGACGAAACGGTATGTCATCAGCGGGACGAAACGGTATGTCATCAGTGGGACGAAACGTTCTGTCATCAGTGGGACGAAACGTTCTGTCATCAGCGGGACAAAACGGTTTGTCATCAGTGGGACGAAACGGTTTGTCATCAGCGGGACGAAACGGTTTGTCATCCGTGGGACGAAACGGTCTGTCATCAGTGGGACGAAACGGTCTGTCCTCAGTGGGACGAAACGGTTTGTCATCAGTGGGACGAAACGGTTTGTCATCAGTGGGACGAAACGGTTTGTCATCAGCGGGACGAAACGGTCTGTCATCAGTGGGACGAAACGGTATGTCATCAGGGGGACGAAACGTTCTGTCATTAAAAGGGGCGACACGTTCTGTCATCAGCGGGACGAAACGGTTTGTCATCGAGGTACAATCGTTCGGAATTTTGAAATCGGTGCAATTGTTTCTGCAGAACCTTCGCAGATGTTTCGAGAGCTGGTATGCAGAACATGATGCAAATCGCCCCGGCTTTAGGGCACTTCCGCAAATCAGGGTAGTGAAGGAGTTCAAGAAGTCTGAAATTCTTCAAGTTGAACTTGAGAAGATCGGCATCAAAGATGAGAAGAGCAACGAGTTTTCAAATTTGATTGACCTCTGCTCGCGCCCACAACGGTGAGCTGCGTACATGATGAAAATTTATCGTGTTGTTAATGCTGTTAGATTCTGACAAATGATTTGCGCAGTGTTTTTGAGCCCCTTGAGCAGATTTCCGAAGCCTACCGGCATGTGGACCTCGGTGTTCGAGGATGGGACGAAGCCAGAACCAAACTCCGAGACCTATTTGTGTACTACCAGCAATAACTCGATAGAGTCGAGCGTCTCAATTACGGCAGGCAACTCACCCAGGAGGCAGTGAGGAAGGTTTACGAAGCAATTCGGAAGCCTATCAATACAATCCTCGATAACAAGAAGTACGGCTTCGGGAAAGACAGAGCTCACTTCCGAGTCGCCCTCATGGAGGTAAGTTGTGACCGACCCCAGTGTCTTAATCATATGGAATACTAACATGTCTTTCTCCGTACTGAAGTTTGTTTTTCGACCCAGGATGTTGGCTTTGGACCCCATGCGCCCTGGCTAGACGAGCCGTCTCTTGCCAAGCAGAGCGACAGCGCGGATCTCCCTGTGGGCCAGATGTACCTGGTGGTTGGACTGCTCATCCAAGGCGAGCACAGTGTGACCCCGAGCCTCTACGAGCTGGTGGATGACATAAAGCATGCCGGCGACAATGGCCCCATGGTTGTTACGCACACCAACGCGGAGTGGCTCGCGATGATTGAGACCTGGAGGTTTCGCGATCTCTTGCGTCGGGCAAGCACCAAGCTCATGAATGTCATTGACACGGCCAAGGGCAGGGAGACAATCCAACTCCTGACGCCGGACGAACCGGCCAGGAATTGGGGGAAATATCTCTCGGACCACATAATCGATTGGGATGTGCAAGACAAAGTGTCGGATGAGCAAGCGGCCGCTCGCCTTGACGCCATCACCAAGTTCCGAGCCAAGGTTGATGACCTCGGCCCAACAGGCTTCCCCAGAAAGTTCCAGGATTTGTTCAAAGGTGCTCATCGCTCCGGTCCTTTGATGGTCTTGCTGACCCCTCCTGCCAGATGGGGGGACATGAAATCCGCCGATTGTCTCACACCACTACCGGTTCGAGAGCATATCGCGGCCACCAACACCACCATCAGGAGTGAGGCGTATCGCATCAAGAATCAGATGCCGGACTTCTCGCATGTGCGCCGGAGCTTATCGCGGTTTCCGCTCCGAATGTTTCTAATGAGCTGTGGATATCGATGAAGGTAACTAAGATCTTGTGCAACCACAAATGCTCTTCTGAATTTTCGTTGTGAGCCATTAACCCGAATCTGTTTTCTAATACGCACAGGCCGAGGAACTTCCGGTGATGCCCAAGGGAGAAGGGGTCGACAAGGATGACAAGGTGTGGTTGAACACGGAGCTTTGCAAGACTTGCATTGTGGAGGGGAACTTCAAGGCTCCCGCGACAAAACAATTCGTCGCGGACGCCATGTCGGCAGTTCGTGCCTGAAAGGCAACAATCTTCATTGCCGACGCGCTTTTCGAGGCTGGTTCGCACACATGGGACTCGAAGGATGATGCGTGGGGTACGGACGACTTCAACGACGTGTTTGCTTTCGCCAGGCAAGACAACCCCCACAACCCCGGTGCGTAGATGACTGTGCTTTCATTTATCTCATTCCCGATTTTTCCCCCGCGCAGGCGGTTGAATATCCTGACTGGATCTTCTGACGTCCACACTGCTCTCGCTGGGTGCCATTTCTTCATTCACCTCTCGGACCAGCAACTTGGATCCGCAATCACAGCCGTTCAAAAACAAGCTGAGGACCTCATCTATCACGTCCTGACTTGGGCCAAGGATTGCGGGATGAAGATGGGCAGCTCTCTGCGTCACGACGCTGAGTACTACCTCTACGACATGAAGCCCCCGCCAAGCATCATAGCTGACAACATCCGTTTCGATGATCCCCGAAGGTGAGATTTGATCCGTGGAAAATAGCCGGCTTGTATTTATTTACTCGCTAAGCCGGTTGTGCCTTTCCAGATTCTCTACATCCATCATGTTGGGTCACTTCAAAGACAGTTCGAAATTGAAGGACGAGAACAGACAGACGGTGAACAAGTACCAAAAGCCTATCGCTCTCTTCGCCAAGCACCTTAAGATGGCGGCAATAGACGGGACAACAATCATCGACGTCACAGCCGGAACCGGGACAACCGCGGTGCGTGAGGGGTGCAACCCGGGTGAGTGTCTTAATGGATCAGCATAAAAAAACTAACGCCTTGTGCGGTTTGCCACGCCTTTTCCAGGTCGTTGCGGCCTTTTCCGTGTGGTGGGACCATATGGATCATACCTACTCGTTCACACACAGGAACTTGAAGATTATCCTCATTGACAACCAGAAGACGCAAATCGATGGGATGACGTCCAGGATGACCTCATGGTTCAAAGAGAAGCCATGGGACGAGACTCAAAGACTGCGTCCAAGTGACTTCGAGAAGTGGCCGGGTCTACCCCATCCAATGACCGTGTCAGAGGAGTTCTCAGAGCGTCTTGCGGTAGCGAAGAAGAGGCAAGAGGCGGCAGAGCGCCGAGGGGATTATGTGATCGAAGATGATGATATGTAGTACAATTTCGCAAAATTAGCCGCTCATATGTTTTGTCCCGGCTTTGACAGAGTTTCAGCCCCGGACGGCACAAACTACTTGTAGCCATCACGGCCCCCGCCCTTATTTTTGTCCCAGTTTGGACAGAGTTTCAGCCCCCGATGGCGCAAACTTCTTGTAGCCATCCCGTTTCCTTCACTCTTTTGATTTGTCCCTGCTTGGACGGAATTGGTTTCCCCGACTTGGCACAAAATGAACCAACCGGCATTCATATTAGCTTGCAATCCCACTGCTGCCCCCAAACCCTAATTTAGACCTAACCACAATGCACCGCGTGCCTCGGGGCAAAATAGGTTGCATTACTGTTTGGGGCACGCAGCACGTTGGTCATTACGATGACTGAAGCAGTGGAGGTGGGCGGGCAGGCAGTTGGCCAGGCATGCTTGGGATTTGTCAGTGCCGGCCGGGCGGCGTCGGAAATATTTTCGCATAGCAGCATTGTTCGCTATCGCGGATAACATGGGGCAGCAGATGTGTCAGCTGGGATGGCAAAGCAGGCAGATGGCAGATGCTAGCAGGAACCGACGCAGCTCGCGCGAAGGCAACGAGTGCGCCGACTCGACAGGCAACGGGCCTGACGAGGAGGCCCCGTCATGCGCAGACACCGGCACGAGGGGCTCGGCCGCGCTCTCAGGAGTTAGCTCGCTCACTGGGGCAGGGCAATAGGCATAATCTCGGGAATGGGGAACAATACGGCCGGTAAGACAGATTGTCGATTGGCTTTCAATTCGACATAAAATCAGGCTGGCCCCAAACCGTCGTTAACCGGCAAGGCGGTGCGAGTTTAGCTAGGTAATTCCCTTAGCTGCCTTCTGGCAGCCACTGTCTGGTGTCACTGAGGTGTCTTGCTCGTCGACGAGCATTTCTTGACGGAGCTGCCCGTTCGGCGACATCCATCGCATATGCCGTCATATTCGGTCATTTGCTGAGGGCTAGTGGCAGTGGGATGCGTGGCGGCGTGGGGAAGCGTGCGGCCGCGAGCGGGGGGTGGGGGGGGGGGGGGGGGGGGCGAAGTGACGTCCATTGGCGATGCGTGGGTGATGTCCGTGGCCAGGGCGCGGGTTGTGGGTTTGGCCAGCTCGGCCCGGATTACACGGGCCACCAAGCGGTGTCGATCTGCACTTCGATGGTTAGCGGCAGCGGCGGCGGCATTGACAGGCTAGTCGTTCACGATGGCAGGCAGGGCGGGGGGCGGGGGGGTCATACACTCATACGCGGTGGAAGCGCGGCGAGGATCTTTAACCAGAGCTCGAACGAAACCAATGTTAGCTTTAAGCAAAAGGCTTTAGTGAAGAGAGGGAAAAGGCTTGCAGCAAAGGTAATTGTTACAGTGTACCGAGGCGTACACGGCTTTATACAGCTATTGGCATGGCAGCCGGTTGCAAGCAGGTGCTAGGCTTGGAGATGCGATCTAGTCTTGAAGTCATCGGGGATTGCTGCAGACAGCCTCGGGCATTGGTAGAAGCATGCGAGCGTAATGTGGCCGACGTCGGTAAGACATGTAACATGTACTGGTGGCGTGCGGGCAATGAGTAGATGACTAGTACAGGTACGAGTATATATAGATACACGAGCATGCATGTGTCTACAAGTGTTATGGGTATGAGTATGCAGATAGGGTTATAGTGGTAACCCTAACAGATATGGTGGAGGAATACAAGAAGGTTGATGACCGGCGTCACGGTGCGCACGCGCTGCATGCACCTGTTGAATCATTCTGCATCACCTGCTGCATTACTGACATCCACATCGGTTGCAGGGAAGGCTGATAGGGCAAACGCTGGAGAGCGCTGGTATACGTGTCCCTGGAGAGAGCTATGTCAACTACCAGTTCGCACCAAAGAACCGGCAGTCAAGGTTGGCTCTACAATACACAGGTATGATAGGCATGTGAGTACAAAAGTGTTTGGACGTGTCTGAAAATGCGTATGGACATGTCTGAATGTGTATGTACTATGAACATGTACGAACAAGCCTCAATGTATCAGGACGGCTACCAATCCGCCGCAAGATCCACCTGCGTACACTTCGCGCGCACCACCCCAATGTTGCTTATGTCGCCAGGATGAACAAGGACATTCGCAAGAAGGCAGTGGCACTGGTTGACCTGTTGGACGATGCTGGCTACAAGGTGCTTCAAGCAAGACTGGATGATACGTCCAAGGTATGGGGCTGCGCACCGGTATGATGTTGTCTGTGGCATAATTGTATCGTGCTAGTACGTAGCAATTGCTGAAATAATGTGCGGTGTTGTGCTTATGTGCAGGTCAAGGCCGGAGAACCCAACTGCCCTATAGCCTTTGGTGGCCGGGGGAAGAAGTCAATCATGCCTTCAGATATCGACATTTAGACATTGGATCATGACTTCTCCCTTGTCAGCATGGCGCCCAGTATCACATTACTGGGGTTGGTTGCTCGTGGGCTAGATCGGCCGGCATCATTTTACAAGGGTAAGGTGCTGCTACGCGGATGGCACATGTGCGGCGTTGATTGAGCTGTTCACATGCATGATATCAATGTGTTCATATCAATTTAAATGGATTGTGTATTTACTGTCTATAGGGGAGGCTCATGCCTGTCTGAAGGATGCCATCACGCAGCCCTCGTCTGCTGCGGCCCGCCACATGGCGGAGCTGAGCGACATCTTGAACAAGGAGCCGGACATTGACTCTGTCCCCGTCTTGTTTTTTCAAAACTGATATTGGACCTGATCACAATTGTGGGCACATCTAGCCGCAGATGGCGTGGATGCGCATCATGTTCAGGCATGGCCTGGACATGATGGTGGTGTCTCGTTGCGCCCCTCAACACAGTTGGGCCAACGCAGTGGAGCGGTGCATGGCGCCGCTGAACATCATGCTGCAAAACTGCCCCCTTGCTCGGCAGAAGATTGACGACGGCAACGAGAAGTTGATGAAGGCTTGCAACAACATCACGGATGTCCGCGCTCGTTGCCATCACAGTGCCAAACATGTGGCGCCAGCGGCTACAACAGCCGAGGAGGCACCTGAGGAGGGTGGCGCCAGCGCAGCTCAGCAGGGCGGCGCCATCAGCCCAGCTGTGGAGGGCGGCTCCAACAGTGCAGCTGAGGAGGGCGGCGCCAACATCCCAGCTGAGCAGTCTGTTGCTGAGGAGGCAGCGAGCGAGGAGGAGCCAGAAAATGATGATGATGAATTCAACATGTTGGAGTCTGGTGATGACTCTGACTCTGAGGTGGAGTTTGTCGGGGAGCGGGAGGGGGGGCATGACACAACCACGTTGGATGATGATGACGATGCGGAGATGATTGATGGGGCAGTAAATGAGGTACCTTTCCATGTGGTGTATCTCAACAGCATTGCTCCGCTGCGGGGGATGTTGGAGCAGCGCTTCGCCCGCGCTGCATGGAACCAGCAGCCGTACGCCCTCCACAAGCCGGCGTCAAGTGATGACGTACGTCTGACCTAAGCACATTCACTCTAAGTGGGGTTGCTGAATACGAGCTGATTGTGCAACTATGTATGTGTGTTTTCATGTGTCATGGGCAGGTGGCAGCGGTGTTGGCTGACATCAAGCGATGGGTAGATCCCACAGTGACTTCCGTGGCTGTCACCCGGAAGACACTCACCAAACATCCTGATCTGCAGCGCATATTGGACAACCACACTAATGCTTCCCCCTACATGATACAGTACTTCAAATCACCCAGACATGCGCCTTGCAACCGCTATCCATGCAGGAAGAATCTTTGGCCTATGCCTATCGTGCAAGACAATGACCTGTATTGCCAGCTGCAGAACGCAGTCATTCCTCTACCCATCCCCAATCCAGCCAATCCCTGCTCCAAGTACCTGCCACTTGAGGAAGCATAGCAGTTGCCTTTCGCAGCGGAGCATGAGCCTTTGCTGGAAAGAAAACCACCAGGGCTGCAAAGGACAGCAATGCAGATGGAGCTGGCCGTTGTCGTGGTCGCGGCCGTGGGCGCGGTGCTGGTGGCCGCAAGCGCAAGGAGCGGGATGAGGCACTGCCCCCCAATGCATGCTACATTGAGGACGTTGGCAGTGGTGAACAATACCAAGGCAACATTGCCAGGGGTGCAGTGACGTGCAAGGACTGATGCAAGCCCAATGTGATCTTCTCCATAAGCGCTCCACGCAATATGGTTCCCCCCAATCATGAGGATGGCACGGCTCCAAGCAAGCGTGAGTTGCAGGCGTGCAGGGCTACGGTACAAGGGGGCATTTTCGAGTCAAAACGGTCCTATTTACGGACTCGAAAATGTGCCCCCCACGTGATCGCTTAGGCTGGGATATGTACCCACTTTTTGGTTACATTTCAGGTGCAATGTATAACTATACGAGAGTACTAAAAATGACAGTTCGCCGTGTCCTCTTCGCGCCCTGTGTCGCGTAAAGTACTATCCGCCTCACCTAGGTGGTGGGGCTACTTCGCGCCATTTTGCGCGCCACGGCGGCCCACCCTGTTAAGGATTTCACTCCTCGCTGCTCGAAGCTCCAAGAGACCTGCTGCATCGCCGCCGTTTTGGGAGCCATCTCCGCCGGACCCCGCTGGCAGTGGTTGAGATGCGCGCTTGGACGACCCGCAAGCATGACGCGGCGCCGCTACGACCTGGTAGTAGCGGTCATCGACTAAGACGGGGGGGGGGGGGGGGGGGGGGGGGTTAGAGACCCGGCTCGGCAGGGCAAGCAGGTGTTGGTGGACTTCAATAAGCGGTGCTTAGTGATGTGTTGAATGCCGCGCCGCATCTCGTTGTTGTTGCGCCAGTCGCGAACGATGCGAATCGAGTAGCCACAATGTTTT
This sequence comes from Tetraselmis striata, assembly GCA_006384855.1. Lineage (NCBI taxonomy): Eukaryota > Viridiplantae > Chlorophyta > Chlorodendrophyceae > Chlorodendrales > Chlorodendraceae > Tetraselmis > Tetraselmis striata. The sequence continues at coordinate 77,620 of VCJN01000433.1, forward strand.
ACAGTCTTGCTCTGGCACTCCCCGAAGAGGGGAGAATCCACAGCAGCGTACCACCAATTTACGGAAAGTCCGGCGCAACAGCCTGCAAGACAAGGTTCCACGACGCACGGGAGTCGGGTGTGGAAAAGCGTCTCGTCGTTACAAGAGCTAGGAGCGACAGTACACGGGTTTTTACGCGAGAGATGCGGGCGTTCACTTGCTCCCGCTGTCGAGATGCGGGTAATGCCACCCCTCACGGTAAATTCTCTCCACCCTATGCATCTCTTGCTCGGCAGTCTTGCTAGCGGTGGCCTCGGCCAGTGATGAAGGTATAGGGTGCGCTCATCGTAGAGATGCTGCCATATATCCCCGCAAAGTGCTATCCAGTGATGTAGGTAAGTTGCGCTTATTGTGCAGATGCTTCCATGTATCCCCGAAAAGTGCTGTCCAGTGATGTAGGCTGGGTGCGCTTTTTGTGCAGGTGCTGTCACATAGCCCCGTATAGTGGTATCCAGTGATGTAGGTAAGGTGCGCTGCTTGTGCAGGTGCTGCCATATATCCCCGCATAGTCCTATCCAATGATGTAGGTAGGGTGCGCTTATCGTGCAGGTGCTGACACGTATCCCCGGATAGTGCTATCCAGTGATGTACGTAAGGTGCGCTTGTTGTGCATGTGCTTCCATGTATCCCCGAAAAGTGCTGTCCAATGATGTAGATTGAGTGCGCTTTTTGCGCAGGTGCTGTCACATAGCCCCGTATAGTGCTATCCAGTGATGTGAGTAAGGTGCGCTGCTTGTGCAGGTGCTGCCATGTATCCCCGCATAGTCCTATCCAATGATGTAGGTAGGGTGCGCTTATCGTGCAGGTGCTGACACGCATCCCGGGATATTGCTATCCAGTGATGTGGGTAAGGTGCGCTTATTGTGCAGGTGCTTCCATATATCCCTGCATAGTGCTATCTAGTGATGTAGGTAGGGTGCGCTTATTGCGCAGGTGCTGCCATGTATCCCCGCGTAGTCCTATCCAATGATGTAAGTACGGTGCGCTTATTGCGCAGGTGCTGCCATGTATCCCCGCATAGTGCTATCCAATGATGTAGGTAGGGTGCGCTTATTGTGCAGGTGCTGCCATGTATCCGCGCATGGTGCTATCCAGTGATGTAGGTAGGGTGCGCTTATTGTGATGGTGCTTCCATGTATCCCCGGATAGTGCTATCCAGTGATGTAGGTAGGGTGCGCTTATCGTGCATGTGCTGCCATGTATCCCCGCATAGTGCTATACAGTAATGTGGGTAAGGTACGCTCATTGTGCCGGTGCTGCCATGAATCCCCGCATAGTGCTATCCAATGATGTAGGTAGGGTGCGCTTATTGCGCAGGTGCTGCCATGTATCCCCGGATAGTGCTATCCAGTGATGTAGGTAGGGTGCGCGTATCGTTCAGGTGCTGCCATGTATCCCCGCATAGTGCTATACAGTGATGTAGGTAAGGTACGCTTATTGCGCAGGTGCTGCCATGTATCCCCGCATAGTGCTATACAATGATGTAGGTAAGGTACGCTCATTGTACCGGTGCTGCTATGTATGACGGCACGCGTGAACTAGGGAGATGTGCGGTGCGGCGCTGGAGATTCCGTGTTAATCTGCGGCGCCGTGCCGCGACTATGAGGTATAAGGGATTCTGCTTAGCGATCCTGTATAGTGTCGCCGAGGCTATGCGCTTTCATGATTCTTGTATGTTACATAACGCCAAATGGTGAAAGGTCTGCAGCCGTCTAGGTTGTTACGGCGCGCGTGAAATCTAGAGTTGTGCGGTGCGGCGCTGAAGATTCCGTGTGAATCTGCGGCGCCGTGCTGCGAATATGATGTATAAGGGGTTCTGCTTAGCGATCCTGTATAGTGTCGCCGGCTATGCGCTTTCATGATTCTTGTATGTCACATAAAGCCGAATGGTTAAAGGTCTGCAACCTTCTAGGCTGTGACGGCACGCGTGAACTGGGGAGATGTGGAGATTCCGTGTGAATCTGCGGCGCCTTGCCGCGAATATGAGGTATTTTAAGGGATGATTCTGCTTTGCACTTTGTATAGTGTCGCCGAGGCTATGCGCTGTCATGATCCTTGTACGTCATATAAAGCCGAATGGTAAAAGGGCTGCAGCCGTCTGGGCTGTTACGGCACGCGTGAAGTCGGGAGATGTGCGGTGCGGCGCTGGAGATTCCGTGTGAATCTGCGGCGCCGTGCCGCGGATATAAGGTATTTTAAGGGATGATTCTGCTAAGCACTCTGTATAGTGTCGCCGAGGCTATGCGCTGTCATGATCCTTATATGTCACATAAAGCCGAATGGTACAAGGTTTGCAACCGTCTAGGCTGTTACGGCTCGCGTGAACTGGGGAGATGTGCGGTGCGGCGCTAGAGATTCCGTGTGAATATGTTGCGCAGTGCCGCGAAAATGAGGTATAACGGGCTGTGCTTAGCGATATGTATAGTGTCGCCGAGGCTATGCGCTTTCATAGTCCTTGTATGTCATATAAAGCCGAATGGTAAAAGGGCTGCAGCCGTCTGGGCTGTTACGGCACGCGTGAACTGGGGAGATGTGCGGTGCAGCGCTAGAGATTCCGTGTGAATCTGCGGCGCCGTGCCACGAATATGAGGAATTAGGGGTTCTGGATACAAGGGGCATTTTCGAGTCAAAATGGGCACATTTCCGAGCTTTGGGTCGACAAGTGGCGCCTCTTGTTGAAGGGGGGTCGTTGAGATGGTCTATGTAGGGAAGGGGAGGACGTCTGAGAATCTTTGCCCTCACGCGCGAAGATGCGCACACATTTGAGGTTCCGAGGTTCTGAGGCTCCGGCTCGGGCAAAGGCTGCGAATCTCCGCCCCCGCCCTGCGATGGCGGTCCGCTTCGATGTTGGCCACCGCTCGGTTGCAGGGGCCTCATGGGCTGAGTCGTGGGTATTGGAGCCTAGGGTGCCCTCCTGCCCGATCGCAAGTGCATCTGCGGAGAATCTTGCGCCACGGGGGTCACTAGCATTGCGTCGAGAGCCCTCGTTGGCTCAAAACCAAGCGCAACTGCAGATGCCCCCGCCACCGGACTCTTCGAGCGGGCAGGGGTGCGCTTTCCTTTGCGAACACGCTTTGCCATGCTTTTGTGAACCAAGATGCGTGAAGATGCCTCACAAAATACAAGCGCGAGGGTGCTTGCGAGTGGTAGATGAGTGAAAAGCACAGCGGCGGAGTAGCATTCCATGCGAAAACGGTTAGCATGGAAGGGTAGCGATGCAGATCGTCAACTGGCGGTGGACAGATGTGTAGTACATAGTATAGTATAGGTGAATGGTACCTCGTACGGTGTTGGCAAGGATGTGTGAAAGGCCAGTTTCACAATACATTCGTACAGTATTAGGCGTAACTCGGTTTTTGGACCCCCTTGGGGGGTGCAAAAACCGAGTTAAGGGGGGGGGGGTAATTTCGAGTCCGGAAATGTGCCCATTTTGACTCGATATTTGCCCTTTTTCCCTGTCGAGGTAGTCCATTCGCGGGAGGGGGCCTTGCGTCAAGTAGGTGCTCGGAATCTGCACGCAGCAGATATCCGCATTGGAGGCCGCCAGCAGCGGTAGGAGAAAGTCCAAGTGACTGAACCAAGGCGACGTCACGACGACAAAGGGCTCGTTGCACAGGGCAGTGGCCTTGTCGGGTGTTTCCGGCGACAAAGCGTCGGCGACGAAGAGGGACACGCGAGACGGGTTGATGTCACTCAATATCACCCTCCTGGGCCTCCCGAACAGAGCGTGTGCCGTGCCGGCGAAGCCGCTGCATGGATCCCACACGCAGACATGTCGCCAGGTATTTACGCAGGCCGTCAAGCAGTGATACTCCCACGGAGATGTGTAGATGCACGGTGGGTTGTTGCCCAACATCTTGCGAGAAAGAACGTGCCCGCGTTTCAGCATGTGCTCCGACCACGCGCCAGGCATCCCCGCAGTCAAGCGAGTTGCGTACGTTGACAGCGTACCACCAATCTCCGGTAAAATCCGGCGCAACAGCATGTTTGAAAGGTTCCACCACGCACGGAAGTCGGGTACGGAAAGCGTCTCGTGGTTACAAGAGGTCGGAGCGATAGTACACGGGTTTGTACGCGAGAGATGCGGGCGTTCACCTGCTCCCGCTGTCGAGATGCGGGTAATCCCATCCCTCTCAGTTAATTCTCTCCACCCTCCGCATTTCTTGCGTCAGCGTCAGTCTTGCCTGCGGTTGCCTCACCCACCGCTGCTTTGACGTCCTCGAGGATGTAGTCGTCGTCCCCAATGTGGGCCTCCGGGCCCCAGTGCCGCATCTCTTTCGCCGCCGCCATGGTTCTCGCCGACTCGTGCATGCGACGGTAGGCATGGTACATGGCACATTTTTGAGTCAAAACGGTCCAATTCCTGGACTCAAAAATCTGCCCCCCACGTGATCGCTTAGGCTGGGATATGTACCCATTTTTCGGTCACATTTCAGGTGCAATGCAATACTATACGAGAGTACTAAATATGGCACATCGGCGTGTCCTCTTCGCGCCCTCAGTCGCGTAAAGTACTATCTGCCTCACCTTGGAAGATTGCGGACGCGAGGGCGTGGCGACTGGCGTTTCGAACCTGGAAATCGAGCCTCACTCGCGCAGAGAAGACGCCCCGGGCCTACGAGTCTATCGCCGACCCCAGAGATTGTGTTCGTCGCAACGAGATGCTACCTCTGAACCCTGCTGACAGTAACGCGGCGTTGGGGCGAGATGTCGGCGCAGGCGGCGGTGCGGGCTTCGCGTCCAGAGATGAGGGCTCCTTAGGCGGAGATGCGGGTCGGGGAGGCGGAGATGCGGCACCGCCACGTGAAGATGTGGCCCTGCGACTCCCACCAGCGGCACCCGAAGGCGCCTGACGGCTTGACGTGGCTTCGCGTTTCGGCTTAGGCGCCTGGAAGAGTCGTCGTCCTCCAACTTTATCGCCATCTTGAAGGAGGACTCGGCCCGCGCTTCTCGGAATGCTTCTTGCGCGGCTTATTATTGGCCGACAAGCTGCTCTTGCCTCCCGTGCTCAACGCACCGTGCGAGCGCTTCGTCGCACTCGAAGGTTGAGGCTCACTCGGCGGCTTGGCAGTCTCCGAGGGACCAAACCTGCTCGGGGGAGGGGCGGAGCTGCTCGAAGCTCTATCAAGAGACATGATGCAGCGCCGTTTTGGGAGCCATCTCCGCCGGACCCCGGTGGCGGTGGTTGAGATGCGGGCTTGGAGGACCCGCCAGCCTGACGCGGCGCCGCTACGACCTGGCAGTAGCCGTCGTCGACCAAGACGGTGGGGGGTAAAGAGCTGGCTCGGCAACCTTCCAGTATAAGGATTTATATGACAAAAAGGGGATTTAATCGCCCATATGCTTTACCATACTATACATATTGCAAGGCAGTACCACTAATGCCTGATATTTGCTCGCGGCACACCGCCGATTGCTGCAGCGCTGCACCGCAGATGCTGCTTTAAGGCATGCTTTAAATGCCTAGATGTTTGCAAGCCATTTACTATGCGGAGTTGCATGGCATAGAAGGGATGTGAACACGCATCGGCTTGACGGTACTATACGGACTGCAAGGCAGTACCGCTAATATCTTATATTTGCTGGCGGCACACAGCAGATTGCTGCAGCCATTTGCCTAGATTGCTGCAACCCATTTATTAGTATGCGGGGCTGCATTGCATGAAAGGGATGTGAACACGCACCGGCTTGACTATACTATGCAGTTTGCAAGGCAGTAGGGCTAATGCCTGATATTTGCTTGCGGCACGCCGCAGATTGCTGCAGCGCTGCACCGCAGATGCTGCCTTAAGGCATGCTTTAATTGCCTAGATGGCTGCACACCATTTATTAGTATGTGGGGTGCATTACTCGAAGGGATGTGAACACGCACCGGCTTGACGATACTATACGGACTGCAAGGCAGTAGGGCTAATACTTGATATTTGTTGGCGGCACGCCGCAGATTGCTGCAGCGCTGCACCGCAGATGCTGCCTTTAAGCATGCTTTGATTGCCTAGATGGCTGAAAACCATTAAGTATGCGGGGCTGCATGACATAGAAGGGATATGAACACGCACCGGCTTGACTATACTATGCAGTTTGCAAGGCAGTAGGGCTAATGCCTGATATTTCCTGGCGGCACGCCGCATATTACTGCAGCGCTGCACCGCAGATGCTGCCTTAAGGCATGCTTTAATTGCCTAGATGGCTGCAAACCATTTATTAGTATGCGGGGCTGCATGACATAGAAGGGATGTGAACACGCACCGGCTTGACGATACTATACGGACTGCAAGGCAGTAGGGCTTATACATGATATTTGTTGGCGGCACGCCGCAGAATGCTGCAACGCTGCACCGTAGATGCTGCCTTTAAGCATGCTTTGATTGCCTAGATGGCTGCAAACCATTTTGTATGCGGGGTTGCATGAATCACCAACATGCGCCGGCCGCCGCGCGTTGGCGCCCCGCTCCCCCGGCCGTGCTAGCAAAGGAAGTGCGGTTTGTGAAATCGACGGACAGGAGTCGATTCAAACTCTTATCTGCGGTCGAGAATGATTTGTTATGATCGTTGATTATGATTAATGAGGTATTGCCCAGGGAGCTATGGCAACGAGTTTCAAGCTGCATGAATCCCTTGTCACGGACCATACACGAACCCACGTTGATTGCCGAGATGCTCCGAGAGATGCGCCCTTAAAGTCGCCGAATATCTTCCGACGACCAACCACAAGGCGCGTCCGTTGGTGTCGGGGTTTCTTGGTGCTTTGGCGCGATCAGAAGTACACGACCCGCTGTCAACAGGCTGTCGAGGTAGTCCATTCGCGGCAGGGGCCTTTGCGTCATGTAGGTGCTCGGAATCTGCACGCGATAGATTTCCGCCTTGGAGGCCGCCAGCAACTATTAAAGCGAATTCAGGTGAGTGAACCAAGGCGACATGACAACGACAAAGGGCAGCGTTACAAGAGCTAGGGGAGACAGTCGTACACGGGTTTGTACACGAGAGATGCGGGCGTTCACCTGCCCCCACTGCGGAGATGCGGGTAATCCCACCCTTTACGATCAATTCGATCTCTCCACCCTCCACATCTCTTGATGCTTTGACGTCCGCGAGGACATACCCGTCATCCCCAATGTGGCCTTCCGGGTTCCAGTGCCGCACCTCTTTCGCCGCCGTAGTTATCGTTGTCTCGCATACACGAACATACGTTGCTTGCCGAGGTGCTCCGAGAGATGCGCCCTTAAAGTCGCCGAATCTCGTCCGACGACCAACCACAAGGCGCGTCTGTTGGTGTCGGGGTTTCTTGGGTGCTTTAACGCGATGAGAAGCGTACGACCCGCTTTTAACAAGCTGTCGAGGTAGTTCATTTGCGAGAGGGGCCCTTGCGTCAAGTAGGTGCTCGGAATCTGCACGCAACAGATATCCGCATTGGAGGCCGCCAGCAGCGGTAGGAGAAAGTCCAAGTGACTGAACCAAGGCGACGTGACAACAACAAAGGGGTCCTTGCACATGGCAGCGTTACAAGAGCTAGGAGCGACAGTACACGGGTTTGTACGCGAGAGATGCGAGCGTTCATATGCCCCCACTGCGGAGATGCGGGTAATCCCACCCTCTACCTTTAAATTCTCTCCACCCTCCGCATCTCTTGCTCGTCAGTCGTGCCAGCGGTGGCCTCAGCCACCGCTGCTTTGACGTCCGGGAGGACGTACCCGTCGTCCCCAATGTGGGCCTCCGGGTCCCAGTGCCGCATCTCTTGCCGCCGCGCGCCATGGTCCTCGCTGTCTCGCATACACGAACCCACGTTGCTTGCCGAGGTGCTCCGAGAGATGCGCCCTTAAAGTCGCCGAATCTCGTCCGACGACCAACTTCAAGGCGTCGACAATTGTCACATCTCGCCCCCTCCTGACGGCAGTTAGTGGCGCGCAGCAATTGAGAAAGATGATGAGGAGCAGCCCCCCCCCCCCCCCCCCCCCCCCCCGCCACGCCGTCGACATTGGCAAGACCCGAGCCGCAGTCCGGGTCTGCCATGACAAGGGCTTTTGCCGGGCCAGCTACCAAGGGACGAGATTCGCATCTGCCGGTGAGCTTCTTGGACATACTCGTTGCAAATCCCCCGCAGCTCGTTGTACACAAGCCGGTGGTCTTCAGAGGCCAAGAAGGCCCGCATGTTCACCGTGCTCTCGTCCTTGCCCCTCCCCTACAGTCTGAGGTCATCGGGTACTGCGGATCGTGCATGAGGTGTTAGAGGTCGTTGGCAGACAAGGACGACAACACGAAACGGGTGGGAAACGGGGCGGGTGTCACCACTCATGTCGAGATGCGCGACGGCGAGGTGCGCTTTACGCAGCCCACGGCGCCCTGATGAGAGATGCGAGCGAAGATTCGAGTCCGCGTACCGTTGGAGTCGCTCCTGGGAGAGGGTCCAAAGATGGCACACCTTCAGGCTTGGGGGGTCAGGCTAAGGCTCGCGGTGAGGCGAAGGCTGCGAATCTCCGGCCCCGGGCCATAGCGGTCCGCTTCCATGTTGCCCACCGCCCGGTTGCAGGGGCCTCATGGGCTGAGCTGTGGGTATTGGCGCCTGAGACGCCCTCCTGCCGGAACGCAAGTGCATCTGCGGAGAATCTTGCGCCATGGGGGTCACTAGCAGTGTGTCGAGAGCCCTGCTCATTGGGTCAAAGCCACGCACATGACTCTGCAAGCAGGCAGATGTGCGTTTTGCTCTGCCAGGACGGCCTGCCATGCTATTGTGCACCGAGAAGTGTTAACATGCCTCAAAGAATACAAGCGCGAGGGAGCTTGCGAGGGATAGATGAGTGGGAAGCACAGTGGCGGCGTAGCATTCGAGGCCAGAAAAAACGGTAAGCATGGAAGGGTAGCGACGCATCTCGTCAAAGGGCGGTGGGCAGGCGTGTAGTACATAGTGCAGGTTCATTTCACTGAATAGTACCTCGTACAGTGTTGGCAAGAAAAGGAATGTGTCAAAGGCCAGTTTCACAGTATATTCGTACAGTGTTAGGCGTAACTCAAATTTGCACCCCCCAAAAGGGGTACAATGTTGAGTTAAGGGGAGTGCTATTTTGAGTCCAGAAATGTGCCCATTTTGACTCAATAATCGCCATTTTTTCCGCTAGGCCTCGTCCTTATGGTCGACTTCAGCTGGAGGAAGGCAGCCATGCCGGGGACGTGGTAGGACAGAATTTGCCACTCCGGTCCTGGCATCATGGCGCCTGTGTTGGGGTGCAAGCTCAGGAAGATGCGGAAGCAAGGGCTGACACCCGCAACTTCCTTGCATCTCGGGCATCTTGTTTCGAACGCAGGGTTGACGCCTCCCTTGGGTGGGCTGGCGTGGATATCTTGTGCATGCAAGAGAAAAGCAAGACCAGGGCGCGAGTATGTCGCAGCGTCATCGTTTCCATCGCAGACGTCCATGCGGTACCGGTCGTCCGCGACGCCGAGGGGAACGAGAGATTTGCTCTGCGCGAGGCGCCCAGTGCAGAGATTCCGAACCTTCCGGAGCTCGGCAAGGACCTCCGGCCGATTATGCTCCAGCCACGGCACGACGCCAAGCGACGAGGTTGCAGCCACTTCCCACTGAGCGAAGATGTAGTGAGAGTCACACGCGAGGGTGAGATTCCACCCTACTGGTGCCTAAAACACAATGGCACCGTGGAAGGCGAAAAGGGGTGTTGGGGGAGGGGGGAGGCTCACGATTCCAGGTGCTGCCCACTTTCGATTCAAGGCGTCGACGATAGTCACATCTCTCCCCCTCCGGACGGCTGTCAGTGGCGCACAGCAATTGAGAAAGATGATGAGGAGGAGCCCCCCCGCCACGCCATCTACATGGGCAGGACCCGAGCCGCAGTCCGGGTCTGCCATGACGAGGGCCTTGTGCCGGGCAATGTAACCAGGGGACGAGATTCGTAGCTGCCGGTGAGCTTCTTGGACATACTCGTTGCAAATCCCCCGCAGCGAGGGGCGTGGGTGCAGGCTGCCCACGAAGGGGAGGGAGAGGAGCATACCGATGGAAGCCGAGCGTGGGTGCACTTGGAGTGCTCCCTGTCCTAGGCCGGCGGAAGACTGTCGGTGCGAGAGTAGGAGGCCGAGATGTCCGCGCATGCGGCGTTACGGGGTTTGCGCCCCGAGATGAGGGTTTTTTGGGCGGAGATGTGGGTCGGGGACGCAAAGATGGGGCACCGCCATGGGAAGATGTGGCAAGGCGACTTCCAGCAGCGGCACCCGAAGGCGCCTGACGGCTTGACCGGGTTTCGCTTTTCGGCTTACGCGCCTGGAAGGGGTCGTCGTCCTTCAATTCTTTCGCCATCTTCAAAGGAGGACTCGGCCCGCGCTTCTCGGAATGCTTCCTACGCAGCTTCATGGGCTACAAGGTGGTCTTGCCTCCTGTGCTCAACGCACCGTGCGAGCGCTTCGTCGCTCTCGAAGGCTGAGGCTCACTCGGCAGCTTGGCAGTCACCGAGGGGCCAAGCCTGCTGGGGGAAGGCGGCGGAGCTGCTCGAAGCTCGAGGAGACCCGCTGCAGCGCCGTTTTGGGAACCATATTCACCGGACCCCGCTGGCGGTGGTTGAGATGCGGGCTTGGAGGACCCGCCAGGCTGACGAGGCGCCGCTACGACATGGTAGTAGCGGTTGACGACCAAGACGGTGCGGGGTGCCGAGCTGCCTCGGCATGGCTGGCAGGTGTTGGTGGACTTCGTGAAGCGTTTGTTCTTTATTTTGTTGAATGCCGCGCCGCATCTCGTTGTCGTTGTGCCAGTCGCGCACGCTGCGAATCGAGTAGCCACAGTGTTTCACAGTTCTGCTCTGGCACTCAACGAAGAGAACGGACTCCACGGCATCTTGCCAAGATGTATCCGGCCAGGCTCCCTGGCTGCCATTGGTTTCTTGGAGTGCCCTCTTGCGGTCGGCGTAGGCGTGCTCGTTATGAGGCGCAGGGAGCGCACGCACCCGCAGCTTCCGTACTCCACTTGCATCAGTGCTCGTGAACACTTTGGTCGGTACCATGTCGAGAGTCAGCGCAATCTTGTTCGCGGCTGTGTCGGAGAAGCCAAAGTGCCTCACAGTTTGCGGCAAGTTGCACACCGAGAAACAGGGTGAATTTGTGGCCAAGGGGAAGAACTCGATGGGGAATCTCGTGAGCTTGCCGTGGAGATGCGGGTAAACAACCTCCAGACGGTCCTTGGTGTTGAAGGAGGGGTTCTCGGAGATGTGCGCACACTCGAAGAAGGTTGCCCAAACCTTGGTCATTGTGTCGACATCGTCGTCGCCAACGAGGAGCCGGGGGGGTTCGGTCACACTGTGTGGCCTGGAACATGCATCTTCACGAAGAATTTCCACAAGAAGAACGTGGCGATGGCTCTGGCAGCAAGCACGCATCTCGCTCAGCAGGTGCTGGCGTCTCTTTGTTGCGTGACGACCCCGTGGAGGAAGCCGTGGCCAGGGGGTGGGGGGTTCCACCCGCCCAGGGAGGGAGGCCTAGAAATCCCCAGCCAAACAGCTTGCCAACCGGGGTAGGGGATGGTGCGGGTGGGTATCTTGACTGAGACGCATGAGTCGTAGATGAAGACAGGGGCGACCAAGGCGCCATCTCGCGACTGCCAGACAGCAAACCCGAAGTGCCATGGAGTCGTGACGGTGTCTAGCCACACGACGAGCTTGCCCTTCTCGGGAACGCGGTATGTCTTTCTGTGAAACCTGAAGAAGATGAACTCTCACGTCTTCGCGGCATCTTGGCCAATGTGGCGCTTGTCAAAGACCGAGATAGGCACCCGGAGCTCCATACCTTCTGGGCAAGGGAAGAGGTCCACGAGGGCGTGGAGGCAAGGCATGAAGAAGAAGTTCGAGTTGGGCAACACGTTGACCACGTTGCCAATGACTCTTGTGAAGAGTTTGTGATGCTCCTTGTAGTCGTCGGGATGCCCGTCCTTTGGCTCGGGCAAGGTGGCAAAGTACGCAGGGAAGTCCCGCTCGTAGCACTTCCACTCGCCGAGCATTGGGTCAACAAGTGGCGCTTCTTGTTGAAGGGGGGTCGTGGAGATGGTCTATGTAGGGAAAGGGGGGGGGGACGTGTGAGAATCTTTTCCCTCACGCGCGAAGATGCGCACACGTTTGAGGTTCTGCTGACAAGGGGTGAGGGGTTACCATTTTGCTCCCACTTGTGGCGCTTGTGGCGGGGCTCGTATGTCTAGGCGGACACCCTCCGACAGTATTGGGCCCCTCCTCCTCTTCTTCCTCCTCCTCCTCCTCCTCTTCCTGTCCGTGCTCATCCTCATGAATCGTGGCCAAAGGTTCACCTTGACCGGCTCCAGACTGTTCGACATCGGTCCGGGTGAGTTGAGATCCCTGAGATGCGCGATGGCGAGGTGCGCTTAACGCAGCCCACGGCGCCGAGATGAGTGATGCTAACGAAGATGCGAGTCCGCGTACCGTTGGAGTCGCTCCGGGGAGTGGGTCCAAAGGTGGCACGCCTTGAGGCTGGGGGTTAGGCTGGGGCCCCGGCTCGGCCAAAGGCTGCGAATCTCCGTACCAAGGCCATGGCGGTCCGCTTCGATGTTGCCCACCACTCGGTTGCAGGGGCGTTATGGGCTGAGTCGTGGGTATTGGAGCCTGAGACGCCCTCCTGCCCGATCGCAAGTGCATCTGCGGAGAATCTTGCGCCATGGGGGTCACTAGCAGTGCGTCGAGAGCCGTCGTTGGCTCGAAACCAAGCGCAACCGCAGATGCCCCCGCCACCGGAGTCTTCAACCGGGCAGAGGTGCGTTTTCCTTTGCGAGGACGGTCTGCCATGCTTTTGTGAACCAAGATGCGTGAAAATGCCTCCCTGAACAAAAGCGCGAGGGTGCTTGCGAGTGATAGAAGAGTGAAAAGCACAGCGGCAGAGTAGCATTTGAGGCAAAAACGGTTAGCATGGACTGGTAGCGACGCATCTCGTCAAGGGGCGGTGGACATATGTGTAGTACATAGTGCAGTATAGGTGAAGGGTACACATCGCTTCCCGCGGTAACCCGTACCGCAGTGCGAAAACTGCCCGAAGATGTTGTATCCAAAATACCGTTTTCCGCCCACTCAGCTGCACGCGTGCGGGTGCGGCACAGCGCCACGTACATGCCAACCCACTCGTCACCCCGCCACATTCTCAGTCACAGCCACCCACCCCCCCCGCAACCAACCGAAGCACCGGCCCCCGCGGGGCGCAATGGACCCAAAACGGGACTTTCGGCTGCCTGGCGCGGCTGCTCTGGCTTCAGAGGCCAAGCAGTTTGGCCTCTCCATGGCCACCCCCAAGACCTTGTACAGTGTGCGCACGCCAACCCACCCTCATCCCTCAACTTCGCACCAATGCAGCTGCTTTGCTCGGCCTAGGAAAAGTGCATTTCACGGTTAGGAGACCTAACCATGTGTATTAGGATACTTTCTACCTCGTGGATTCTCTCCTAGTGTGTTTTACAGTCCCTCAGTCGCGTTTCCCTGCATGGATATTTCTGTGGCAGAGCGCGAGTGGGAGGATGGCACCGGCGGGGGCGCGGCACCCACCCGCAGCCAACCTGGCCGCGCAGCCCGGACCAACCCCCGCTACCCGAACCACGACGGCACTAGGTTCATGGACCTCTCCTCGGATGAGGACTAGGACCTGGGGGTTAGTGGGTCGGAGTGGGAGTACGAGGGGAGCGACGAGGACGACGATTTGGAGCTGTCCCCGACTACCGGGCGCGTCCTGACGCCCCCGGAGCGTCTCATCAAGCACGGCGCTGTCGAGCGCGGTGCCGCTAATGTTTGCCGTGCCTCGCCGAGGCGGAGGTCTTCAACATCACGGGCGTCGATTGCGGACAGCCCACCGGCCTGCTCTACAAGTGAGCGCCGCAACGTGCCTGTGCGATGGCGGTGAGGTTGGGTGGTTGATAATTACAATTAACTAAAAATGCCAGTCGTACTCGCTACATGCCGTTCTAACTTTTCTGTTGCCTCCCCCGGCCCGCCCTTCAGGATACCGGTCGGCACGCTCTGCCGGCCGTGCAAGCAAGACGCCGGCAGCCACCCGCGCTCTCCCACCCCAAGGCAGCCCGACGGTCGGAAACCCCGGCGCGCCGATAGGCCGGTAGGCAAGTAAGGCGGTATTAGCAACACGGAGCCCCCCAGCATGCTTAGGGTTGCCGGCATGCTTAAAGATGCCCAGACCCGCCTTGAGAGAGAGCATGGCAAGAGAGTGCGCACTAGGCTCCAAGCCTGTCTCGTAATTATATTGTAATACCCTGTATTTATCTTGTAATCTTACCAGTAGTATGACACTCGTCTGTAGTCATTCCGTGACGTACTCGTAATAAACTGCATCAGGCGCATATCACACGTCTTCGCGACGCTGCATCCAACGCGGACTATTTTTGCATCTGCCCCTTGAAGCCCGACAATCTCGATACGCTCTGGCCTAATCCGCGATAGCGCGCGCGGCAGTGCCAGTGAGCGGGCGCGCGGCAATGGGCGGGCGGGAATAAATTATTTACATCCGTTTTGACGGCTCGCGGGTGGCGGCAGCGGCTACGGCGGCCCGGCGGCCGGCCCGCGACCCGAGCGCCCCACCGCCCGCCCTGGCCCCATCACCACCCCGGCCCTGGGCCAGCCCTCCAGCCGCCGGCTTGGCGGGCTGCTTGGCCTTCTTGGCCGGGGGCTCCGGGCTACTGCCCTCGTCGACGTTGTCGCCGGGGACGGCTTGCGTGGCGGCCAGGTTCCAGACCGCGTTGGTGTTGTGCTTGATGATGCCGCCCGCCATGTTCTGCTGCTGCGCCAGCACGCCCACCAAGCCGTGGAGCTTTGGCGACGCAGCGGTGCCCGCCAGCGGCAGCGATACGATCTTATTGCGCTGAACACTCGATACGATCGGCTTACCGCCGAACGTAGGGACTGGACGGGGGTCTGACACAGCAACTGCGAAAGTCGGTATGCGTGTTGATTGCTTGTCGTGGCGGCGGTGGCTGTGTAATCGAACAAGTGCGAAAACAAACGCGACTCACCTGCGGCTTCCCAGTGCGGCGTAACCTCGCAGACCTCGAGCTAGCCTAAGGAATCTGAGTGTCGCACGGCCATCATTCGTCAAAGACAACGCTGGCATCACTGCCTTGTCCTCAGCTGCAGGAGCAACATCAAAAAGTAACGCAGCACGGGGCGGTAAACGCCTGTGATATTCTAATCCTCTACGCAGTCAAGTCAACCACCCGCCGACTCATTGTACCTTGCAGGGTGGACTTCAGCCCCTGGCTCGTGGGAGTATGGCATGGACCGTCGACGGAGGCGTTCTGAACGCCATTGCCCATGTCAGATCCCGTGGGGGGGGGGGGGGGGGGGGGCTATGGTACTGGGTTCAACATCTGCGCACGCGTCGAGTCGGGTACAAACGAGGTATAATACAGCGAGACGACACCCTCATCAGACACTTGGAAACCATGATGGAGGGTGCTGGGGGACGAGCAGCTACGGTACCTGTACTGTCTGGCGAGTGTGCGTCAGGTAGGCGCAGCCGCTTTCTAAAATAAACAAGTCCGGCGCCGCGCCTGGACGACTCGCGCTCCGCGCGAGTCGTCTTAATATCATACATATTATATCATTATGTTATATATAAATTGTATATTATAATGATCCAATATAAATATATAATAAATCTATACACATAATAAATTAATATACGCGTATGCACAAGCCCAATAAACAGTAATGAGACAAGCGACTGACTATCCCAATACGACGGGGCTGCCAAACGGCTTGTAGTGCCGCGCAAGAGGCCGGTTGGCACACGGTGCACCAAGGCGCAAGGCAACTTACTCCGGAGCCACAGGTTGCGCTAGCCAACAGTCTCACCTATCAAGAATCACGCGGGCTACTTCGTACAAGAAGGCAAATAGAAGGTGTGTCCCGCTGCTGTGCCATTCACATGCATGTATGCAATTATATATATGTCTATCATAGCATGCTCTGATATAATGTTTATCTTTGATGTCATGATATGCAGAGCCCGGAATACAAGAAGGGGGAGGTGAAGATCATCGTGGTCGTGGTCAAGGCAATCATAGAGCGCAGGAATGCACATGGGAAAGGGATGGATGGCTGGTCCATCAATAGTCCCAATTATAATTGCAATAAAGTGTGCTTGTATGAAGGTGCGATAAATGCATGTCATGCAGATTGTGGTTTGAAATTTTGCGGGCATCAATTCAACATCACTTACAATTGCATTCCTGCTGCTATCTATGTCTGGCATGCGTGAGGGTGGTGACAGCTACACGGACTTTATTGCCAAGGGCGGAGGCGTGATCTAGCAAGTCTGAAAACAGTAGAGGGATGGCAAAGGGCGCGTTGCTCTGCCAATCTTTAGTGCCAAAGGTCGCGTTGCTCTGCCAATCACCAGTGCCAAGGGGGGACCCTATTGCCATGCGCTCAGCTGCGTGCAGTCGGCACACAGCGAGGATGAGGTCCGGCAGCGAAGGGCTGGTGGGGGTCACCTCCAGGAAGTACTGCAATCCCCCAACATACATATGGTTGTCATGCTGCTCCACCTTGGCACGCCTGTCTCGCAATACGGCATTCTTGCCGTATTCATAAGTTGGCACCCAATGCTCGTCTCATGTATTGTGTCTGCACACCACAGGCATGTCTCGGGCTTCTTATGCACAACCTGCATGTATGTGTATACCAGAACTCAGCAAGGCGACACTATGTAGGCAGTTTGGAGCCAAGCGTGGGGGGGGGGGGGGGGGGTGGGGGTGCCTTTATCCAGAAGATGCGCTCCTATCTTGCACTGGTGATACATGTTGTATCTGCGGAATAGTGCAGCCAGCAACCTCATTAATCATAATCAACGATCATAACATATCATTTTCGACCGCGGATAAGAGTTGAATCGACTCATGTCCGTCGATTTCACAAACCGCATTTCCATTGCTAGCGCGGCCGGGGCAGCGGGGCGCCAACGCGCCGCGGCCGGGGCAGCGGGGCGCCAACGCGCCGCGGCCGGGGCAGCGGGGCGCCAACGCGCCGCGGCCGGGGCAGCGGGGCGCCAACGCGCCGCGGCCGGGGCAGCGGGGCGCCAACGCGCCGCGGCCGGGGCAGCGGGGCGCCAACGCGCCGCGGCCGGGGCAGCGGGGCGCCAACGCGCCGCGGCCGGGGCAGCGGGGCGCCAACGCGCCCCGGCCGGGGCAGCGGGGCGCCAACGCGCCGCGGCCGGGGCAGCGGGGCGCCAACGCGCCGCGGCCGGGGCAGCGGGGCGCCAACGCGCCTCGGCCGGGGCAGCGGGGCGCCAACGCGCAGCAGGGTAGCAACGCGCAACAGGGAACGCAGTAGGCGGTTCACATATAGTAGCAGAAAGTTGCGTATATACCCGGAACATGCTGCGATAAGATTCTGACCTATGACCTGAGTTCAGGTTATGATTAAATGGGGGTAGAGAGGGGGCATGGGTCCGGCGGGGGGGGGGGGGGGGGGGTCACTTGATGTTATGGGGGTCGAGCTCCATTTCATATGCGCGCATCCATGCCGGCTCAAGCTCCCGTGTGCCAGTTCCTTGACAGTACTTATCCAGCGCCTCTACGCAGGCCGCCCAGTTGGCGGGGGCGGCTGAGGCGCCTTGCTTAACGGCGGCTGACGTCCCGGTACTGAAGTCATACCTCGCAACAGCTTCTCTCGCCGTCGCTGTCGCTGCGGCTGCCGTCAGAGGGGTTGCCTTCCACAACCCCCGCGACAATGCCTTCGGCGTCGCTATCGGCGTCGAGAAGCTGGCGTAGCTCATGTCATGTGGACATTGCGCGCAAGCATCTAAACGAATGCGCGTGTAGTAAGGATGAAGCACAGCAAATCATCGTTTACACGTGGCAAGTGCGATACCCTCACCCCTTAGCGAATATCTAAGGACCCCCCGAAGGCACCGTCGGTGGGTGCGCAAGGGGCGCACGCCAGAAGGGCGCCAATGGCGCCTTGAGGCAACCTGCGACTGAAATCGCTCAGCTGCTCTTTCGTATAGCGGTTGGATCTTCGACTCATTTAGCTCTTCCGAGTCGCCATCGTCGTAAATCACCTTCATCACCAGCTCCCTATCAGCCGGGTCTGCGTCCTCGGTATCCCATCTCTAGCCGACGACCTGGGTGTTGGATGATACACACGGGTGGCTGTCACATGTCGGCGGTGGGGCTAATTATATGGCAGGTGGAACATGGGGGGGAGGAGACTACCTGGCCGAGAAAGGTCCCCCGCGTCCCGAACGTCTTGGTTATAATAGCGCCCACGTGAAGTTCGGCATTCATCTCCTGCGCTGCCATGCTTGCTGCCGGGCCACCATCAGACAACACCGAACGCCCCTCCCTTCCGCCGGGTGCGGGGCTCGCTGATTCGTTTCGGGGAGACGAGAGCGGCGGAGAGGCGGCGGGGGCGATGGGGGCGGCGATAGTATCAATGCACCCGGCGGCTCGCCCCGCATTTCGGTCTGACCGGGTCCGGACAGAGCAGAGGGGTGACGGCCGTACAGTGCAGCAACTACCGCAGGGCGCCATCATCACCGGTTGCGACAGGCGCGGCGGTGGACGGGGGCGACTGGGCGCATGCCCATCTCCGTGTGTCGTAGAACCGAGTCTTCGTGAAGCAGGCGCCACACGCGCAGCATCGTATTTTCTTGGTCACCTCTACCCAAGTCCCCTCGGAAGGCGTCTAGCCCTCCTTGCCCTCAGGAATACGGCGCTTGGATTTGCGATGCCCGATGGCACACCACTACTCGGCGCCGGCGGCTCGCAGCGGCAGGGGTTGGTAGGGGCTAGTCACTGGCGCTCCGACGCTGGTGAGATGCATGGTAGTTAAGTGTCCGTTGAGAGTCGTCACGGAGCTTGTATTGTGAGGCGTTAAAGTACAGCGTGGCGGGCGGGAGTCCCAACGATTACGGCTAACCACGCAAGGCGCGATGCAGGCCCAATGTACTACGGGGACGGCACGACATGGTACTGGTATAAATTACGGACGGCGGGCCCGCCGGGGACTTCATTGCGACTACCGAGCCTAGCAGAAAAGTGGCGATTACCTGGTATATACAGCGATTACAAGCCCATTCCGTGGGAAAATCGCGATTACATGCCATTACAGTATAATTCCGGGACAGTCTGGGAGGCTAGTGCGGTAGGGAAAGAAGATGCTCGCTGACAGGAAGGCGGCAGCCAGGCGCTAGCCGCGCGCTGTAATCTTCTCACTACATATCTCAAACTTTGCATCGCAATTGTCATGAAAAAGCTATTACAATGTTTCTATGGGGGGGAAGGGCTGCGGTGCTGCGGCTCCCGTGGGCTTTGCCCGCTTGGTGCCCGGGGGAGGGGGGGGGGGCGAGGGGGGGGGGGGGGGGGGGGGGGGGGGGGGGCGCTCTACTGGGCGTAGCGCGCTTCTTGCCCTGTGGGCCACGCTTCGGTTGCTCTGGTGTGGGCAGCGCATGTTGGTGGCTTTCATGCATTTTCATGTTGCCAAGGACCTCCCCCTACCCTGAACTCTGGGTGCCCAGCAGCGCCCCTACGGTAGGCAGTCTTTGTGACCAAGTGAGCGTGCTCAGACCCGTGGCAATCACAGTTAAGCAGGTCGCCATACTAGCTTATGTAATCAGGGATATGGCATTGCAGAGTGTGGCAGTACACGGTGGCAGCATCATTCTCACCTGCATCATTGACAAATGCATGCACGAATTTCTCTGCCACCTGCTTGACATGTTGTGCGCGAGCCTTCTGCAAGTACAGAGGTGGCAGTTGGGCGGTGCCAGGTGCGCGAGTTGGGTCCACGGGCTCCAGCAGCAACTCCCACGGCTGCTTGCAAATTTCCAAGGCGGTCTGCACCTTCACATCATCGGAGGCGCTTACCGCTGAGTAAGGCATGCCCGCCGTGATGCGGAGGTTGGTGTGCAGGATATAATGTACCTTATGCTTGGCTTAAATGTGTAGCAGTGGGGGCTTGAGGTACCTGCAATGTGCATATAGTTATAAAAAATCAGCAACATAGTATTACCAATCAGCATGAAACATATTAATACATATGCAAACGCTGCAAAACAATTCAAGATAACGTACCTCTCCGCAGCATGCAGCCTTGCAAATTCACTCAGTTCGTTCTTGATCTTCTTTGGGGGGGCATTGCGGCGTGCGGGCGGGCAGCGTAGCGCCGTGGCCCACGCGCAGTGCTGACGAAGCGCCAAGCGCGCGCCGCGTTCGAGGCCTCGTCCTTGCCTTGGCGGGTCGAGGCCGTCGACAACAATGGTTGGTGCCATAGTTACTCGCGTTTTGCGGGCGACGGGCGGGCGGGTTGTTGCCTCATGCCGCGTCCGCGGGCGATTCGGTACCCCAAACAGCACCATCGCGGTCAAACCATGTAACTACAAGTGCCCCCCCCCCCCCCCCCCCCCCCCCCCCCCCCCTTCCCCGTCCCATGGGCCTCTTGCCAGTCTCTTGGACTGACCGACGACCGACCTGGTGGCCGGCTCGTTGTTTGGGTGGGCCCTGTGGCAGGGATGGCATGGCACCACCGTCGGCGGCTGTGCCTGGCGCCTTTGTATTGTCTGTGGTTTATTCGGAATCCGAACTACGGTATGGGTTACCGCGGGAAGCGGTGTGTTCCTCGTACAGTGTTGGCAAGAATGTGTAAAAGGCCAGTTTCACTCATTCGTACGGTATTGGGCGTTACTCAGTTTTTGCACCCCCTTGGGGGGTGCAAAAACCGAGTTAAGGGGTGCACATTTTCGAGTCCGTAAATGTGCCCATTTTGACTCGATATTTGCCCTTTTTCCAGGCGGCGGCTACTTGGTGCTATACTCGGCCCGGCACCAGCCCGGGCGCCATGGCGTGCTGATGCTGGGCCCGTTTGAACGTTTGAGCTCACATGACTTAGGGGGTGCGGTCAAACTTCACTTACCTGGCTCATTTGCCAGTCACCCGCCCACATCGTGCCGTATTGGGTGCTCATACATGCTACAACACTCCAAAGCGATTGTTCGCGATAGCCACAAATCCCCCCCCCCCTCCCCCCGCCCACGCCGCCGCGGCCGCAAGCCCCGCCCGCTTCCATGCGCTACGGGCATGGATGACGACGATTTATGGGCGGAGAGGAGAACAACGAGCAAGTTGGGCCTAGAGGTGGGTTGGCTGACCGCGCCGTGCGGGGTAACAACGAGAGCACCGAGGACATCGATGAGGAGGATGGGGACGAGGACGGCGGCGACGAGGACGAACGGGATGAGGACGAGGGCGAGGGCGACGAGGAAAACGGCGGATACGTTACTGGCTGGGATGTCACATTTCATAGTGCCGGCCACAACCGTGATAAACATGCCGAATTTGCGGTTCCGAAGGGCATTTTAGTACTAGTACGAATATTTGCGACTACGGTTGATGCCGAAAGTGAAATGCAGCCTAACCCCGATTTTACTGATGATACACAGGGACACACAGGGAAAAAGCATCTGAGAAGTGAGAAGAGACACCTCACATGCACCTCACAGCATGTGTTGCAATGATCCGGGTCATCGGCGGCAAGCGCTCTCGCCGCGGCTGATCGCCCCGAACCCTGGGCGGTGGTCTCTAGCGACTATTGGTTTCATGTTCCCTTTTCGTTTTTTTTCCTGGTCGTTCCAGAATTACACACACCGGTTCGCGTGGGTACTCGTTTCTGAAGACCGTAAACGGGTCTCAAATCCGAGATGTGTAGCTGGCAACGCTTTTTGGCTACGTGGCACGCGCTACGTGCGTAATATCAGCACGTGACCGCTCGCGCTCCTCCCTCATCATCCCGCCGCCAGCCCCATCCCTGCCCGCGACACACAAGACGAGGCACATGAACGCCACCATATGCCTACGTTAGCGCGCTGCTACCGCGGTATGCGCGTGATGGTGCCGGCCGGTGTGTTCGATTGGCATCGGTGGGGCGGGATGGGTTGGCGAGACGGGTGGTCACGTGGGCTCTGAGTTTTTATCAAACGTTATATTTGACTGTATCAACCGGATACTAATCACTATTCGCACTCGTTTCGGTAGTTGCATCTCAGGATTGTGACCCCGCTATACACAGCTTAAACCCCGGGAGGATTTCATTTAGCGAGTACCCGGGGAACCGGTGTGCAAAGGCCAGTAAAAAGTATCCACCGCTGAGGCTTTCTAGGTGGGGTACCAGTAACTGTAGTGACATCGCGCGACCCCGCGCGTTGTGAGGATATATCCTATACCCTCACTAGCCCTAATCATCATAGCACATTAGGCGCGTAGCGCGCGCCCGTCAGATGACGGGCTGCCCCCGCGCCCTGTCGGCCACATCGCGCCGCCTGATATATCAGGCACGGCGCCTGCTGGCCTGTAATCAGAATATACTCGACCACCACCATAGCGGAATAGCCACCACCAGCGCACATTCCCTCACATTTGGTGCTTCTACCTACTCGATCGCTCCCTCGCGAGCATTTGTCAACCATACTATAACCGTCTGTCGCATAGCGACTGCTGCGGGCGTTCGCAATTACCCCGCCGGAAAACCATAGTAGGCCTCTTTGACAGCCGCCGATACGTAGCGATCCTACCAAGACGCAGCATAGGGTAGTCGAAACTTCTAGACGACTACCTTCCTTGAATCATAACTCCACTCCCACCGTCAGTGGAAGCTTACTCTACTCGTCGCGCGAGTTTGATACTGCAAGAATACTGTTCTTCCTGCTCGGAGCTTGTTGATTACCCGGGCGCAACAACTTCTGCGCGACGTGGATCACTTTCGACCCTTCACTATATGAGCCGAATTGAAGTGAGTGGCCTAACAGGTAACCCACCCCCCCTCCCCACCTTATCACATGCCCCTACCATAACACATCGTCGAAAAACCATAAGCTGTTGCATCTCGAACTATATTGAGCCCACAGAGGCCTGAACACATAACCACATTGAGCCCGTGGAGGCCGGAAACAAAAACAAAGCATAACCTGAATCATAACGTTGCCAAGAATGGCAGCTGCGGACGAAACGATAACCAGTCACCCGAAACGGGTTGACGACGATGCCTCCTCCAAGAATGAGGATGATGAACCACAACTATATGAATCACCACCAAAGTATGTGGCCGTCGTTCTGCATAACACGCCGGCCGACAATATAGACAAGCAACTCGATGTTGCTATTGTATCATATTCACATCAGGGTCATGATTTTTATTGGTTACCATATCTACGCAGAAATGAAAACGAAACAGCCATGGAGACAGCAGTCGATAGAGTTTGTCGGCGCCAGCTGGGCTTGACAGTTAAAGAATCTTACCTGCGCCTCATAACTGAACAACATGTGGATATAACAAATGATAACATTCCACAGCAAACTCTCGATCTGCACCCATGGCCTCCCAAGTTTCACATTACTGTATTTGATCTGTGTGTCCCATCCAACCTCTTTTATCGGTTGGTACCAAAGAGGGCCGACTCAAATTATCCTGTGGTCGCGTCGACTCGACGACGAGAACCGATCACAGTGATACGTTACAATATATCGTGGCGAAAGCTGTTTCATACAATATTTAACAGCTATGACAATGAGATATATTTCGATGGTGAATTGCACCAAAAGCTGGATCGGATTGTAGAGAGTTGTGGCAATTACCTCTACAAAATTGACCAGTTCTTCTTTTATAACTATATGCCTTTCCTGTAGGCCAAATGTAGCCTACTGACAATACCTGCTAAACCTGCAGGATGGATCATAGCCCAATTCACGATGTCCCTCAGGCTCATCAGTTTCCTGAGGTGTTACCAATGAGTCATGCTTTGCCTGACCTTAATGATATGCAACATAATGCAGGCCAACCTGAGGAACAATCTGGCGAGCAAATGCAGCCAGAAGGGGAGGAAGAGATAACATCACAACCCTCCCAGCAACATAATACTGACCATGACTCAGATCAGGGCACTGACAGCTCTAGTTCTGATGATGACAATAGAAGGCAGCATATGCCAACCATACAAACCAATGAGGTGTTCCCGTCTGGATACCAGACATACTATGATCTGCTGCGCGATGACAGCAACAATATTCAAAACATTATCCTGGGTTTTCAATCCAGTGATCCAAATGATAAAATAGATGCGCTGAGACAAGCGGGCGGACTGATTCTTCCTTATGCGGACTCAGATCTCGCACCGTACAAAGATATGGCAGCAAACATTGAATATAACCAAGGCTGGAATCCAGACCTTGTGGATATGATGGCTGACTTCGTCATGGCCTGGACTGATAATATTATGACACAATATCACAGGCTGAACAAACCTGCGGGAGCTGAGGACCCCCAGCAGAGAACCATATTGCAGTTGCAGTACATCGATCATGTGCTGGCACTTGCTACACCCAGGCCACCCAACGCTGCTATCATACCGTTCCCAGGGGCATTCATTTTTCAGGTCCCTGTGTTAACATACTGCAAAATATTCTTGATGGCTCATAAGCCTGCAACCAAGCCCGAGTGGGTTGTAGGATATATTGACCACCTGGCCCCTCACCTCGAATCATGGAAATTGAGGTACAATGCTGAGGTTCAGGAAGGGTTCACAACCGTCGTTAAGATATTCCCGGCAGCAACATATCCCAAGAAACAGTATGCAAGTCAACCCATGGGGTTGCCATTCTATTCCATCATCCGTAGAATGATGGAGCAGGCAGCATCTGGACAACATACCACGGGCCCTGCAGACAAAGGCAAGGCACCGTTGTCTCAACATAATCCATCTGCGGGACATCATGATGGCGTCGCTGGCAAGCGTCCAACATATCCTCCAACTGGAGAGCCAAAGAACAAGTCGCCCAGACTTGAGCCTCCACCTTCGGTGAGTGGCTGGCCTGACCTGCCTCCAACATATGCTGCTGTAGCGGGACAACAACCATATCTGCACTTGAAGCTGACCCCGTTAGTGGGGCAGGACAGGTTGCATGCAAACCATACTGGTACTCTGTTCTTGACTGAAATCCTACAGTTTTTGGACAGAGTGGGACCCACTGTAACGGCACATGCCTATGACTATATGTCAGAGAGATATGTGCTTGATTCAATCAATAAACAGTCCCAGTACTATACAACGATAGAAACCATGTTTGCCCAGAAGCGAGGTGTGCATGGTACTGCCTTTGATGGTTTTCATCAACTGGCAAAGAACATAATATGCTACATCCAAAGCAAAAACTGTAGCTATGATCCTCAGGATGTCTCAGGCATAATGGAATTTTGCCTGCAAACCCTATCATATAAATACTGTAACAACTTGGCTACATTTTTCAGATGGGTGCTGCAGTTGATTGGGTACAGTGATACTCATCCCAGCACTCCAGAGTATGTCAAACATTATTTGATCGGAAAATTCCGTAAACATAACGAGCTGAAGGTTGAGTTTCAAAGACAGCTCGAAATCCATACTGTAAGCCACCAGACATTGACTATAAAAACTATACAACAGATCATTGATATCATTGATTCGTGGAAGATACTCAAACGAGGTCAAATCCACTCACAATATTCTAACATACCATATGCTTTCCGTCAGGAGTCTCCTGCAATGTCAGGACTACCTGGTCGAGGATATGGTCGAGGCTCTAGACCTCCAAGGCAATCATATACTGCAGGACATGGTCATGGAGGCCGGACTGCAGGCCGGGGTCGCACTCAAAGACAGGCGAACCCCAGGCAACTACGATATAACCCAGAATATCTCTGGATTCACCCTGATGGTAGACCAGTCTGCTCATATTGCAATGGTTCTGGTCATAATTTCTTGGCTTGCAAATGGAGACAGCAAGAGGCAGGAGATCCTGCCCAACCATCAAAGAAACACTATAATGATCAAATGCTGAAGCGCCAGACAGCCTGGAAACGGACACACCCTGACCAGGACTGGGCTCAAGCATGCCGTGAGGCTTATGATAACCTGAGCATACATCTAGGCTTTCAGCCAGGCTCAGCGGATCTGCTGAACACAGCAGTAACACCCAACATGCTTCCAAAGCGTGATGGTGGTGGTGGTGGCCGTGGTGATGGTCGAGGCCGCCGAGGCGGCCGAGGTGGCCGCTCTGGGAGAGGTGGCGGTAGAACCGCTGGCCGTAACCAGGGTGGCCGTGGTGGAGAGCACCCATAGGCCATGATTCAGTACTCTAACCCACAGCATAGTGGAGATCATGACGTCCGCAGCGCTCCAAAGAAGAGCGTGTCTGCTGAGGCACCGACCCAGCAAACTGCAAACAAATCTGCAGTGTAATAGAAAACATTGGCATCTAGCATCCTGACTAAGTAGAACATGTAAATATCTTTGCTATGTATTGTGCCAATGTATGTCTCCTACTGTGTGATTAAATGCTGCCATAGAGTGCATAAGCTCGCCGTAGTAATGCACTGAATTGACAGCAGCTTTGATTCGCGGTGATGTGGATTGTGGCCGTTCAGTTGATCTGTGCCAGGGGACGCTCTGGAGTGATCCTGAACGTGAGCCTGCTCCTGTCGCTTGCGGCAGGTTCACCAACAATCAGAGTTCATCAAAGTCGGCCGACGAACACATCCCTCTGATCATATCGCTGTAATAGCTGAATTATACACTACTGTATGATTGAATATTAATGGGCAAAACACCAAAACAAGCCCTTACAGAGGATGTGGGACCACTGCGTAGAAAACGTAGGGTCGATGACACTCAGGATACACCTGTTGTGCATCATGTACTGGAGACACAAAAGCGCAGAAGGCGCAAACACAATAAACATCACTTTGCCACTGGCCAAAAAGGCAGCTCTCCTCGAGCGCCGCAAATGGAACCAGTTGAGCAATTAATATATCAGCAAAAGCCACCAACCATGGTGAATAACGCTGTGCAAACGGAAACTCTCGAGTTCCGGGATATGCAGACTCAGGTTGAGGAGCTCATATCTGACTATAATAATAGTATGACAAGGGCAATGAGTCCTAAGTCTGATTATAATGATGCAACAGCAACCATAACAGCAGCTACAACACCCCAGCATGACACCTACCCATCGTTCAATCAGAATGCTTGGGAGGAATTGAACATGGTATGGGGGCCGTTCACCCTTGATGGGGCGGCAACTGCTGAAACTACAAAGGTGATGGACAGCTATTGTTCCCCAACTAACTCTTTCTTTGATGCTGACATTACTAACCATCATATGTGGCTCAATCCACCATTTGAGAAAATCTCTGATTTTATTGCCAGCTTCGAAAGAAAGCGCAGGCAGAACCCATACAATATCTCTGCAGTAATTGCAGTGCCCAAATGGAAAAACAATAAAAAAGTTCAGCATATTCTGAACACATACCGTAAGATCCACCATTATCCAAAGGGTGCATACTTGTATGACATCCCTGATCCCAAAAACCATAAAGAGCGGATACCAATGGGTCCGACTCCATTTTCAGTCGATGTATATTTGGCTGATCATACTGTGGAGGACAGAGTGCGTGATAAAGCGCACAACATAACAACACAATATCAAATCCCCACAGCAAATTTTACCTCTCAGACTGTTGAGACAGATCTGTTGAAGGCAAAGGCTAAAATCAAAGCCAATAATGATACCCTGTCAGATCAAGTTGAAATACTGATTGACAGTGCTGCCCAGCGAGAATTTATCTCGTGGAATATTGTACAAAAATATGACCTGCCGGTGAAATTGCTGGACCAAGCAATAAAAATACAACTGGCAGATGGCACAACATATAAAATCTCTCGACACTATGTAACATTAACGCTTCACTTTGAGGCTGGTTATACCACAGAGGCTAATTTCATTTGCCTCCCCAGTAACAATAACTGGGATGTCATATTAGGCATTCCATGGCTCAGAAAAAACAATCCAGATATCCACTGGGATGATGGAACTATACACGAAAGACAAACAGATGCTACACTGTTCGGCTGTGAGATCCAACCCAGACCAGCAGTAGTTAGCATACTGTCAGCGAATCAGATGGCTAAGCTGCTACACATCTCTGCTGAACCGATCAAAAATGCAGAGGCGGCATCATTCTTTATAGCCACTCTGAAAGAAGACTTTATTCCTACCCAGACATCACAAATGAAAACGGATGATCTGCAGGTACATACTGACTTTGGCCCACAATATGATGAAAAAATATTGAATATAATCAAACAATATGGCCATGATAAAGATACTTTGACTGACCTGCCACCGAGCAGAGGGAAGTTTGATCATAGTATACCAATTATACCTGATACTAACCCGCCAAAAGGGCACATTTATAAAATGTCTCCTGCGGAGCTAACTGAGTTGGAAAAACAACTAACACAGTACCTGGAGAAAAACTGGATTCGACCCAGTTATTCGCCATTTGCAGCCCCGGTACTCTTTGCCAGAAAATCTGATGGCACTCTCCGGATGTGCATTGACTATAGATCACTGAATAAAAGAACACTGGGTACACAATATCCCCTGCCCAAAATTGATACTATATTAGACCTTATTGCCACTGGCAAATGCGAGACCTGCTTAGACTTGTCCAAAGCATATCATCAGATCCCAGTGAAAGAGGAAGATGTCTATAAGACATCCTTCATCACTCAGTTGGGTCAATTTGAGATGAGAGTACTACCGTTTGGGCTGAAAACAGCACCAGCAGGATTCCAATCATATATTAACGCAGTGTTCAATGGCACTGCTGATCACACACACACCAAGACACAAATATCCTTGATGATTTTGTGATCTGCTATCTTGATGATATAATCATATTTAGTGACACTCCGGAGCAACATATTGACCATATTGATCACACACACCAAGACACAAATATCCTTGATGATTTTGTGATCTGCTATCTTGATGATATAATCATATTTAGTGACACTCCGGAGCAACATATTGACCATATTGATCAGGTACTTGCGAGACTGCACAAACACCATTTGTACCTCAATCCCCGGAAATCACAATGGGGCAAAAAGCAAATAATATATCTGGGTCACCGTATAACGGAAAAGGGTAAATTCCCTGACCCTGAAAAAATTAAAGCAGTCAAAGAATGGCCGGTACCAAAATCTGTCACAGATGTCAGGGCCTTCTTAGGCTTTTCCCCTACCTCTTGGGTTGAGCGGAGGAAAAGGAGAGCCGCGTCCGAAATCGCATGGAATACGTGAGAATCGATACCGGTCGCAATACGGTTTTATCACGGATTTTTAGGCGTCCGTCCTCCGTCCTCCCCCAAACGCGCTTCGGGCATGAACCGTCATACGTTCGGTGTTCGCTCGTTTGATTTCACGGTACTGGTACGTGTACGGTAAGGTTCTGAATGGATGCGCGTGTATTCTAGCCCAGGCACGTCATATATTCGTCTAAAACGCCAAAATAACGCGGTACCGCAGCGCGTTTTTACTGCTGAATCAGCAAGCGAGACTATTCAGCGACTATTCCTTACCTATACGGTAGTCCAAGTATGATGCTGTAAAAAGGGGTCGCCGCGGTGCGGGGGCAGTCCGCCGACCCGGGGCCCGGCGTCCGTCGACGGACGGGCGTCGGTCGAACGACGGCGTCCGACGTTCGGCGTCCGGTGCGACGGTACAGGCGGCGGGCATGGCGATTCGCGCCGTGCCCGCCCCGTAGACCTGACGACCGGCCCGACCTGCGCGGCCTCGTGCGGGATGCGGGCCGCCTGTAGGCGGCTTGTACTGTATTGCTGATCTTGTAGTGCTGTTTTTTTTTTTTTTTTGGTAATACAACTTTTAGCGGTGGGTTGGGTACCGGCCTTTTTGTAATGCACACCAGTAGTCAGCGGCCCGCTTTTACGCGGCTTGCAGATTTAATCTGTTTTACAAAATAATACGTTTCTTTTGAAAAACAATAAATTACTGACAAATCTAACGCTAAAAGCATTATTACCCGGAAACAACAGTATTATTACAAGATCAACACTGCAAGCCGGCTAAAAGCGGCCCGCATCCCGCACCACGCTCAACCCAAGAGGTAGGGGCACCTCCACAGACCCCCGGCGCGAAGCGCCGCTTAGTGTAGGATATTATCGATCATTTATTGAGGACTTTGCTGCAATAGCGAAGCCCCTATTTGATCTGACAAAAAAAATTCCGGCCTGGACTGACACCCACCAACATGCTTTTGATCGCCTAAAATACAAAATGACACACGCCCCGATTCTAATGAATCCCATCACTGGCCCGAACGCAGAGTTCGTGGTCACAACTGATGCCAACAAATATGCTGTGGGCGCGGTGCTCATGCAAAAAGACCCCAATGCCGGACAGCTGCGTCATGTAGCTTACCTGGCAAAGGTCTTGAGGGGTGCGCAACTGCGCTATTCCACCTATGATACTGCTTTTTGGGGAGAAGTGATTGCTCTCCAACATTGGCGAATTATTTGGAAGGGTGTAAACTTTTTACCGTAATCGCTGACCATACCACCATCCGTCATCTGCCGACGCAAGAAAAGCTCAGCAGAAAACATGCTGGCTGGTCCCAAATTATATCACCATATATGGACAACATGGACATTGTCTATAAAAAGGGATCTCAAAATATGGCAGATGCACTGAGCAAGAGACCATATCTAAAATATCTGAAGGCATCATTGGATGCATACTATATGCAGACCTTTGGAGAGGATCTGGAGCACATCACTGAATGGCTCAATCTTACCACTGTCTCGATACAGTTGGATAAACAATTCCTCAACAATATAAAAGTAAAATATATGCAGGACCCAAAACTGAACAAAGACAAGCTACCCCCTCAAGTACGATATGACCACTATACTGAATTGTATATGGTAGCTGATAAAATATATATTCCTGCAGATGATGAGCTCAAAAAAAGCATCATCAAAGAACATCATGATATTAAGACGGCTGGCCATAACGGTATTATCAGAACTGAGAAATTGATCAAAAGAATTTTTTGCTGGCCGCACATGCACCAAAACATAAAAACATAAATCCGAAACTGTAAAGTCTGTAAGCTGACAAAGCAGCATACACAGGCTCCAGCAGCGGCTTTACAACCACTGCCAACACCTACTGTACCACGGGAATATTTCAGTCTGGACTTTATCTCAAATTTACCATCAGTGGATTGTTATAACTGTATTGCCACTTTTGTGGATTTATTCACAAAGCAGGCTCACTTTGTGCCCTGCCAAAAAGCCATCACGGCTCCTGAATTGGCACAATTATACATTAAAAACATATACAAACTCCACGGTCTCAGTACTAGCATGGTAGGAGACCGGGACACAAAATATGCATCATCATATTTCCAAGAACTGTTCAAATAGCTTGGTACAACATTGAACCTCAGTACTGCTTATCATCCGCAGACTGATGGACAGACTGAAATATTGAATAAAATAATTGAGCTGTTGCTACGAGCTTTCTGCTACAATAACCAGCATGACTGGGTAAACTACCTGTCACTCGCTGAGTTCAATTACAATAACACAGAATCATCGACAACAAAGTTTATTCCATTCCAGGCAATATATGGCTTCCATCCTCGGTTGCCCATAGATATTGTAAATCCCAAAACTGGAGTGAGAAAGACAACAATAGACATTCTGTCGAAAATTCAGGATATACACAATCTGGTGCATGAGAACATTATAATCGCTAAAGAATACCAAAGGCATTACCATGATGAAAACAATAAACAGCCGATCACATTTCAAATCGGTGATTAAATAATGATAAAAACAGACGATATGATTATACGCGGACAAAAATGTCCCAAGCTCAAACAACGAGATGTAGGACCATATGAGGTCATCGAACAGGTGAATCCTCAGGCCTACAAAATAAAATTACCACCTGAGCTTGAGTGCCACCCAGTATTTCATGTCTCCAAATTGAGACCCTGGGACACCGTATCTGCACAAACTGATATTCCTGATGCCTTGATTGGCAAACAGACACGCAGAACGGATGATCCGATCATTGCCGACATCACTGACTGTAAATTGGCACTATATTCCAGACTATATGCAAAGGGCAAAGCCTTGCTATTTAAAGTAAGGTTCCACAGTTTCCCCGCAACCGGAGATGACTGGATGCCCTATGAAACAATGCGGTATTCACCGCTGATGCAGCATTATATGCTGTCGGAACAATACAAACATATCTCGACCTCACCAGCATACATTGCTGCTAAGGCGAGCCACCCGCAACGGTTCCCACCGTGAATCTGTTGACTCAGATCCATCAGAGCGGGGTGGAATGTGAGGATATATCCTATACCCTCACTAGCCCTAATCATCATAGCACATTAGGCGCGTAGCGCGCGCCCGTCAGATGACGGGCTGCCCCCGCGCCCTGTCGGCCACAACGCGCCGCCTGATATATCAGGCACGGCGCCTGTCGGCCTGTAATCAGAATATACCTGACCACCACCATATCGGAATAGCCACCACCAGCGCACATTCCCTCACACGCGTACTGTAACTGGTACTCGTACTGGTACTGGTGTGAATTACAAAACGGGCAGAACTGGTATACTGGTACTTGTACTGGTACTGGTACTGGTACTGCGATCCGATCCCCTCGTACGCACACCGGTTCCCCGGGTACTCGCCAAATGAAATCCTCCCGGGGTTTAAGCTCTGTAAAGCGGGGTCACAATCCTGAGATGCAACTACAGAAACGAGTGCGAATAGTGATTGGTGTCCGGTTGATACAGTCAAATATAACGTCATTTGATCAAAACTCAGAGCCCACGTGACCACCCGTCTCGCCAACCCATCCCGCCCCACCGATGCCAATCGAACACACCGGCCGGCACCATCACGCGCATACCGCGGTAGCAGCGCGCTAACGTAGGCATATGGTGGCGTTCAGGTACCTCGTCTTGTGTGTCGCGGGCAGGGATGGGGCTGGCGGCGGGATGATGAGGGAGGAGCGCGAGCGGTCACGTGCTAATATTTCGCACGCAGCGCGTGCCACGTAGCCAAAAAGCGTTGCCAGCTACACATCTCGGATTTGAGCCCCGGTTACGGTCTTCAGAAACGAGTACCTACGCGGTACCGGCACCGCCGCCGCCGATAATGTTGCTGGCCTTCGTCCGCGTACGGGTGCCGTTTATTTGGCAGCCCCCGCGTCCTTATTTGAGTATGATCTAAACTAGTTTATGGGGTTTCCCTCCTTGACCTAACCGCTTTTTAGCTACAAGTGCTGCTCAGTGGTACGGGAACTAGGCATCTGTTGTTGCGCCCTTTTTGGGTGCAGCACGAGTAGACATAAAAGCAGCCAGAACAGCTGAGCCTGCCATCTTCCAGTTTTCGCTGCGTTCCACGCAGCCATGTAAAAACTGTCTCGTAACCCGTTGCGAGCAAGGTCACCCCAGGTTGTTCAAGACCACACCCGGCTCACCACCCGAGTGTGATATTCTCGTCCGTACGTCCGTGCGTTACAATGCCAGATGGAGAAAAACCCGTCGCGGAGCCGACGTTGGAGTCGCTGAACGCAGATATGAGGGCCCAGTCTTCATTACTGCGAGAGTTGGCTACAGATGTGGCCCAACTGACGGCTCGTGATCGCGTTGTTGGTGGGGAAGGGGCACATGGCTCCGGCTCCGGGCAGCGCTTCGTGGGACAGCCGACATGCAGCGGGGGAGCCGCAGAGCGCCCCGACTTGCTAGAGCTAGCCCAGAGCGGCCGTGTCGGAGCAAAATCCGTGAGTGCCGAGGATGACTACCTCGCGGTGCCAGAGCTATTGCAGAGAGCAGAGTCTGGTTAGAGGCCGTTCGACCGGTCAGCCGAGTGCCTGGACTCTTCCCCCTGAGCACCGACCTAACGAACGAGTATCTCAAGCAGGACGACCGGCGTCTGCCGGCCCAGGAGGAGTATTTGTGGATGTCGTGTTTCGGGGCCCACATGGCCGCACTTTTCGTAGCTCTCGACGAGCTGCTACCTTACGTCCCTGCCGCTAACCAGGACGTCACCCCCTACCTCGCGAGAGCTCGGAATCACGCCGAGGCCATCGACAAGGCGTTTCGTTTTCGTCTGGCTTTCCTGCGGAGGCTAAATGAGATCAAGCGTGTGCACGGTGACCAAGGTGTTCTGGACGTGCTGCGAGCCCAGCATTTTCAGCCTGCTTCGGAGCATCTGGGTTCGGCGATTTTTGGGGACCTCATGAAGGACTACGAGCGTCGTGTCTTCGAGGCGACCGTTGCCAGCAGCGCAAAGGCGACCGGTACTGCCCGAGTAGCAGCTGCAGCTGCAGGTCGCGGGCGTGGGCGAGGACGTGGCGGCGGGCGTGGGCGTGGCCGCGAAGGTGAGCACGAGTGACGGTGTAGGGCGCCTTTCGCCGGAGCTGCTGGAGCTTTGCGAGGCCACCTTTCGGTGACCGCCGCAACACGCACCCTTGCAGCTCAACGGCGAGATGAGCGCCCTGTGTCAGAACCTGACCCCCCCACCTTACCGACTTCATTTAGACCTTCCTCGGTGCGGCGCTTCTTACAGCTACAACCGAGTGCGGCTCAACCATCCGCACACCTGCACATGGCGGCTCAACCAACCGCCTTCCTTACCACCCCATCTCTGCGTCCGTTGGTTGTTACACTACGTGTCACAACTAGTTCGCAACGACCAAGTTTCGCGCGTGTACGTTATGCACGAGACATGCGCTACGAGCGCGAAGGGCGCGCGGGGCGGCCCTCTTACCTGAACCTAGCCCCGCAAACCCGTACTGAAGCTACTGCAAACCCGTCCAGCAGCTACCGGCCAACCGCCGGAAACCTAACCGCTGCTGCCGAGTACTTTGCGAACAGTAGTCGTACCGGTGGAACTCTGTCGGTAAAACGACGCACGTACGTAATTGACGAGTCCGCAGCTGTCGCCCCGTGGGCTGCGTCACTGCGATCCCGGCTGCAGGAGGCGTTCGGCTCGGACGAGCTGGGCCAGTGAACGCTCGACCTGCTCTCAAGCTCCCTCAGCGCTCAGACACTCAAGAGCTACGCCGGCAGACTGTCTCAGTTCGCGGAGTTCTGCCACGACTCTGAGAGCATCAGCCCGCTAGAGGCGACTACTGCTACTGTCGTTCGGTATGTTGCCTGGATCGGGGAGCGAGGGCAAATCGCAGCTAAGTCGCTGCAACCCTACCTGTCCGCAATCAACACGTTCTTCGAGCTGCACAACCTCGTCCCAATCGCCAAGGACAGTCTACACCTAACCTCATCAAGGCGTGGCCTGATGATGCGTCAGCGCCGGCTAGACGCTGCCCCTTTGCGTGTCCCTCGGCCTGCGGATGTAGCCTACCGCTTCGTCGCAAAGGCCGAGCTAATTGTGTCTGCTCCTTACCCAGAGTACCACCTCGACTTCCGAGCCCTCTTGGCCTCGGTTGTCAACTTCATGTTCTTCGCCAGGGGCCTTACTGGCGTCTCCTGTCGAGTGCGAGATGTGCATGTCGACACCTACAACATCACCTTGCAAGTGTACCGCGAGAAGGGTCGCGCTAGCCGACGGGGACCCGACGACTTACGCGTACTTATCCTTCCAGTGTCCGAGCACCCTCGAGTGGCACGTCTCTTGCACCACTTCATCGACAACGTCCAATATGTCCCCCTGGTTACTGTTGGCTTGGCTACATCAAACTTCTGGGCTGTCACTGCGGCCGAGCAGTCAAAACCTTGGACTGCGGCTACAATGTCAGACTGGCTGTCTGCAGCCATCAGTCTAGTCAACGCTGCCCCCCCTGCTGGCACTTCCTGGACTTCACACAGTCTTCGCAAGGGCGCAGCCTCTGCAGCGAACGCCATCGGAGTGCCATTGTCTCGCATTCGCTACCAAGGATGTTGGGCCACTAACTCTGACGTCGTTCTGGACTACATCGACCCCAACGTTCTTCCTTCACCTGGCGTGTGGTTCTTCTTTGGACACATCGCCCCCCTCCGCCACTTCCAAGTCCAACAGGACTCCGCAGCGGTGGCTTTCCCAGTGCCTCCTTCATGACTTGGCGCTACCTCTTCTCCGTTAATCCACCGCTCTCTCCGTTCGCTCAAGACTGGCAAAACCAGACGCAACTTTGAAATGATCTAAACTAGTTTATGGGGTTCCCCTCCTTGACCTAACCGATTATTAGCTACAAGTGCTGCTCAGTGGTACGGGAACTAGGCATCTGTTGTTGCGCCCTTTTGGGGTGCAGCACGAGTAGACATAAAAGCAGCCAGAACAGCTGAGCCTGCCATCTTCATGTTTTCGCTGCGTTCCACGCAGCGCCCCCCCTGACTCCCTTTTCCCTCCACGCTTTCGCTAAACCATCCTGCCAATTTCGGCTCTTGACCGTGTAAAACAGCCTGCGCGACCTTTTTGGCAAAACCATACTCAACTTTGCAACCAGTACTCGCCCTTATACTGGTACCCCTACCGCCGCTGGTACTTCTGGTGCTGGTACCCGTACACCGGACCGCGCTCGCGTGGTTTCTGTTTCCGGTGGCGGCAGCAATTATGGGCCTTCCCCCGCGGTCTCCACCCCCTCCGAGTCGTCAGACCACAACCAGCCAGCGCAGCCAACCACGGCTCACCACCGGCCCTTGGTCGTCACTCCGATGCCCCCATTGCCCTCGAGCCCTCCCCCCGAGACCCCGCCAGCCCCGGTGCCGCTATCACAGGGTGCTGGGCCGAGCCAGCCTGCGACCCTCCATTGCGTCGGGTGTGCTCAACCCTATCCACACACCGGTTCGCGTAGGTACTCGTTTCTGAAGACCGCAAACGGGTCTCAAATCCGAGATGTGTAGTTGGCAACGCTTTTTAGCTACGTGGCACGCGCTACGTGCGTAATATTAGCACGTGACCGCTCGCACGCCTCCCTCATCATCCCGCCGTCAGCCCCATCCCAGCCCGCGACACACAAGACGAGGCACCTGAAGGCCACCACATGCCTACGTTAGGGCGCTGCTACCGCGGTATGCGCGTGATGGTGCCAGCCGGTGTGTCCGATTGGCATCGGTGGGGCGGGATGGGTTGGCGAGACGGGTGGTCACGTGGGCTCTGAGTTTTGATCAAACGACGGTATATTTGACTATATCAACCGGATACTAATTATTACTCGAACTCGTTTCGGTAGTTGCATCTCATGATTGTGACCCCGTTTTACATAGCTTCAAGCCCGGGAGGATTTCATTTAGCGAGTACCCAGGGAACCGGTGTGCACGCGTAAATGACTTGCGGGCCCACATGACATCCTCGCCGGCATGTCTAGCCGCCCGGCCGGCCGACGGATGTTGTTAGGCTCTAGCTTAAGCCTGTTCTTTAGGCCCTTTAGGATGCAGCGGAAGGATTTAGAAAGTATGGCCAATCTCTTCTGGTTACAGGGGTTTCTGGGTTATAGTTCTGTCTCTGAATTCTACCTTGTAGACTTGCCCGAGGCGGTATTTATACCCGCCGAGGTCATAGTCCTACCTGTGCTATGTTAGCCGAGTGCCATGGGATACCCGTGCTGTGGTAGCCACGTACTTGAGTCAGAGAACTCTACAGAATTCCAGAACAGTCTTCGGCCTTATACTACTAGTATTTATACCCGCAATACTAATATATACAGCGACTCCGCGGATGCGTAGTCGTACTACCTTTGCGGGGAGTTATATCTGTTAGTATAGCAGAACATTATGGCTAAAGGGAAATGGAGTATAACACTCTCCCCCCCTTTAGCACAAGCGTCCTCGCTGTGCAGGTGTCACAGAACTACAGGAAACTACAATCTTGGTCTTGATTTTGAAGTTCAGGCGGAAGGTACTCGGCTTGGGTAGCGATTTCGGAACCGAATGAAATCTGGGCTCTCAGTAAACTGTCGGTATGATTTAGACAGTAAGAACGACCGGAAAATGTCCATGTGCGTGACTCCGCGTAGGGGCTCCCATGTGTCTTTGCTTGGTACGTTGTACGGGAACGCCCATCGCACTCGAAACAATAGTCCAGTGCCATTGTTGTTGAAGGCAACATCGAGTATGTCTTGAACATGGAATCGGTTTGCGTCATGGACAATCGGTACTCGTTCAGACTTCGCCGGTTGGTCATGGTCGTCATACCACTTCTCCAGCATACTTGCGTGCACCACGTCGTGGACTCGTACGCCCGCATGTAGTTGCAATCGGAAAGCAACTGGCGAGATCTGCTCTGTAATGACGAATGAATGGGGCCCACGTAGCGATCGCGTAGCTTAGCACATGGTTGCTGAATAAACTTCAGATGAGACGCTTTCAGCTTAACTATGTCGCCGGTCTTGAATGGTACGGGTAGTCGTTTATGACGTAGCAGCGTAGCACTTGCTCCCAAGTTTGTTTAGTCCGTTCCGTTTGGCCATCGGTTGCTGGATGAAAAGCTGTAGAGATGTTCAGCTTAGTACCCATGGTCTTGAACATATCTTGCCAGAATTCCGACATAAATCTTGGGTCTCGGTCAGAGATGAGTTTAGCCG
The DNA here is from genome assembly GCA_006384855.1 of Tetraselmis striata. Lineage (NCBI taxonomy): Eukaryota > Viridiplantae > Chlorophyta > Chlorodendrophyceae > Chlorodendrales > Chlorodendraceae > Tetraselmis > Tetraselmis striata. The sequence goes on from VCJN01000433.1 coordinate 116,092, forward strand.
GTAGGCCGAAATGACGAAAAACTGAGCGATGCATTATCTCCGCCAGGCCTTCAGCAGTAATTGTCTTCGTAGTTC